>CM055904.1:2443763-2758763 GCA_029582155.1 Panopea generosa | reverse complement strand
TATATGTATACAGAACGGAACAGCTTACCCGCCACCTTACAGTTTATGTATACAGAACGGGAGAGCTAACCCGCCACCTAACAGTTTTTGTATAGTGAACGGAACAGCTAACCCGCAACCTAACAGTTTATGTATACTGAACGGAACAGCTTACCCACCACCTAACAGTTTATATATACAGAACGGAACAGCTTACCCGCCACCTTACAGTTTATGTATACAGAACGGGACAGCTAACCCGCCACCTAACAGTTTTTGTATAGTGAACGGAACAGCATACCCGCATCCTAACAGTTTATGTACACAGAACGGAACAGCTAACCCACCACCTAACAGTTTATGTATACAAAACAGAACAGCTAACCCACCACCTCACAGTTTTTGTATACAGAACGGAACAGCTTAACTGCAACTTAACAGTTTATGTATACAAAACGGAACAACTTACCCACCACCTAACAGTTTGTGTATACAGAACGGAACAGCTTACCCGCAACGTAACAGTTTATGTATACAGAACGGAACAGCTAAACCGCCACCTAACAGTTTGTGTATTAAGAACAGAACAGCTAACCTGCCACCTTACAGTTTGTGTATACTGAACGGAACAGCTAACCCGCCACCTAACAGTTTGTGTATACTGAACGGAACAGCTAACCTGCAACCTAACAGTATATGTTTATAGAACGGAACAGCTAACCCGCCACCTAACAGTTTGTGTATACTGAACGGAACAGTTAACCCGCAACCTAACAGTTTGTGTATACTGAACGGAACAGCTAACCCACCACCTAACAGTTTGTGTATACAGAATGGAACAGCTCACCCGCCACCTAACAGTTTGTGTATACTGAACGTAACAGCTAACCCGCCACCTAACAGTTTGTGTATACTGAACGGCTAATCCACCACCTAACATATGTTATGTATACCGAATGGAACAGCTTACCCGCCATCTAGCAGTATGTGTATACTGAAAGTAACAGCTAACCCGCCACCTAACAGTATATGTATACAGAACGGAACAGCTTACCCGCCACCTTACAGTTTGTGTATACTGAACGGAACAGCTAACCCGCCACCTAACAGTTTGTGTATACTGAACGGAACAGCTAACCTGCAATCTAACAGTTTATGTATATAGAACGGAACAGCTAACCCGCCACCTAACAGTTTGTGTATTCTGAACGGAACAGTTAACCTGCCACCTAACAGTTTGTGTATACTGAACGGAACAGCTAACCCGCCACCTAACAGTTTGTGTATACAGAACGGAACAGCTCACCCGCCACCTAACAGTTTGTGTATAATGAACGGAACAGCTAACCCGCCACCTAACAGTTTGTGTATACTGAACGGAACAGCTAACCCGCCACCTAACAGTTTGTGTATACAGAACGGAACAGCTCACCCGCCACCTAACAGTTTGTATATACTGAACAGAACAGCTAACCCGCCACCTAACAGTATGTGTATACTGAACGGAACAGCTAACCAGTAACCTAACAGTTTATGTATACTGAACGGAACAGCTAACCCGCCACCTAACAGTTTATGTATACTGAACGGAACAGCTAACCCGCCACCTTACAGTTTGTGTATACTGAACGGAACAGCTTACCCGCCACCTAACAGTTTGTGTATACTGAACGGAACAGCTAACCCGTAACCTAACAGTTTATGTATACTGAACGGAACAGCTAACCCGCCACCTAACAGTTTATGTATACTGAACGGAACAGCTAACCCGCCACCTAACAGTTTGTGTATACTGAACGGAACAGCTTACCTGCCACCTAACAGTTTATGTATACTGAACGGAACAGCTTACCTGCCACCTAACAGTTTATGTATACAGAACGGAACAGCTCACCCGCCACCTAACAGTTTATATATACTGAACGGAACAGCTAACCCGCCACCTAACAGTATGTGTATACTGAACGGAACAGTTAACCCGTAACCTAACAGTATATGTATACTGAACGGAACAGCTAACCCGTAACCTAACAGTTTATGTATACTGAACGGAACAGCTAACCCGTAACCTAACAGTTTATATATACTGAACGGAACAGCTAACCCGCCACCTAACAGTTTTTGTATAGTGAACGGAACAGCTAACCCGCCACCTAACAGTTAATGTATACTGAACGGAACAGCTAACCCGCCACCTAGCAGTATATGTATTTAACCCACCACCTACCATTGCACGTATTTTCTAAAATAATATCAAAGGATTTTCTTGAAATTTGGAAGAAGGAATATTTATGTGTTTATCAAATAACCAGAATAAACAACACCATGACCAGGTTGTTTTGTTGAGCACCCTTGGTCATCAAAAACTTCATTAGTTTAATAATTCATTAGGCTTCATTTGCCGGTTGCTTGTTAAGTTTAATCCGATTTTTAACTTTTATTTTGAATGTTGATATACGATCTCAGAACTGGGTCTGCTTTCAAGTTTAGTCGGTCTTTTAACTTTAATTTTGAATGTTGATCTACGATCTCAGAACTGGGTCTGCATTCAAGTCCAGTCCGTATTTTAACTTTTATTTTGAATGTTGATCTACGATCTCAGACCTTGGCCTGCATTCGAGTTTAGTCCGTCTTTTAACTTTAATTTTGAATGTTGATCTACCATCTCAGACCTGGGTCTACATTCAAGTCCATTCCGTATTTTAACTTTTATTTTGAATGTTGATCTACGATCTCAGATCTGGGTCTACATTCGAGTTTAGTCCGTCTTTTAACTTTAATTTTGAATGTTGATCTACGATCTCAGACCTGGGTCTGAATTCAAGTTCAGTCCGTAATTTAACTTTGTTTTGAATGTTGATCTACGATATCAGACCTAGGTCGTTATTCAAGTTAAGTCCGTCTTTTAACTTCAATTTTGAATGTCGATCTACGATTGCAGACCTGGGTCGTTATTGAAATTCTGACTTTATATTTGAATGTTGATCTACGATCTCAGACATGGGTCTGCATTGAATGTCGATCTACGATTGCCGATCTCATAGCCAACTTCACACAACTACGATCTCAGACCTGGGTCTGCATCGAATGTCGATCTACGATTGCCGATCTCATAGCCAACTTCACGCCACTTAGTATTTACTCTAAAACAGGTAGTTGAAGCAAAATTTTGTTGTAGAAAATCAATTTTGTAATATCACAATATTATACAATAAAATAACATTAACTACTTAATGCAAACAACCTTTATAAATTCAGGTACGCCTTTATATTGGCCTATACCACGTCCACATTGCGGACTATTTAAGAGTTTTTCCTCGAAAACAGATATTGGTTGTAAAATTGGAGGAATATTCAAAGAACATTGCTGGATATATGGAACGGATGTTCAACTTTTTAGAACTACGTAAGTACAATATCTACACATTGTGTAAGCTGCACGGAGGTGATTACAAAGGGTTAATTACACAAGTTGTAAGATGCACGGAGGTGATTGCAAAGGGTTAATTACACAAGTTGTAAGATGCACGATGGTGGTAAAATTAGTGAAAAGCAAAGATGGCTTGTCGGCCGGTATTTCGCGCCTGTATATATGACAATGCAGAAAAATGGTATTCTGACAAAAGTTTCAGTTTCTAATGCCTGAAACTTAACAGTATTACTGCAAATTGATAATATTTACTAGAAAATATGTCAGTTTAATGTGTAAACACATAATGGTTATATGCAAGAACACCACGAATGGAAACAAGAATGCTTCCGTCCGCTATCGCATAATGGCGGTCATGAATAATACTAGTTTCTAGTTATCTAAAAATACATTTTCACATTTTATGGTCATTTTTTTTGTTGGATGGCATCGTTTATCTATTTGGAACATTTCAGAAGCATTGCATGTTTAAGAGTGAATTTAAAAGAAAAGGGAGATAGTGGTATAAATACAAATTTTCGGAAGTTTAATATCGTTTCATCGGCGGTGTTTACACCGGGCAGAAACAAACTCTCTTGTATGAAATATGACCTCTACTTTCCATCATATTTGATATTGCAGAGATTATATTTCTATATTCTTTTTTAAATGATAATCGCGAAAACATTGTTTTACTATAGAATAAAGAACAAATTCAATGGTTAGCTTATACGTATTTTTGGCAAGGTTAAACGGATTACTTGGATTTCATCCACAAACCTGCTCCTTACATGGCATCCACACGGTTATTTAAGTCGGCGAATCCACGCGAATATTTTAGCCCACAACACTGCCCGTTTAACGACGTCAACACGGTTATTTTAGTCCGCAACCCTGCTCATTTAACGGCATCCACACTGTTATCTTAATCCGCACGCCTGCTCATTTAACGGCATCCACACGGTTATTTTTGTCTGCAACACTGCCTCTTTAACGGCAGCATAGCTACTGTGAAAATAGTCCTCTTCAGTGTCCCAAGCTTTGATCAATCTATTCTTGTTTATTTGTTGAGAATTAACTAGCACTACGTAAACAACGAAATAGACTTCCCCCAGGTTGATTAGTTTCGAGCTAGTTGATACTTATAGTTCCAAATTTTACAAGTATATAATTAAATAAAACATGTAATTTATCTCATTCTATTTCAGGACCATTAACACTCAGTAAAATGGAATATGTTGTCAAATCAACCGCTTTCAATACTCGGAGAAAAAAAGACTTGTCAGTACGCCCGATGCTAGACAGCACACGGAAGCTTTTAGAAGAATACTACAGGCCTCATAATGAGAAACTATCAGAACTATTAGGCCAGGAATTTAACTATAATAAATGAAGAAACGGTGATAAAAGTGTTGTTTTATTAATGGACATGTGGAGCTACATCGTACATGTGTGGCACACTTCGGTAACGTCACATAACGACGTATAGTAAATAACGCACATGTACATGTAAAGCACATAATACATACGTCACATAAAGTAAAGCAAACAACGTACATGTATAGACACAACGTATATGTATAGACACAACGTATATGTATAGCACTAAGCGTACAAGTATAGCACATAACGTACATGTATAGCACAAAACGTACATGTATAGCACAAAACGAATATGTATAACACAAAGCATACAAGTATAGCAAACAACGTACAAGTGTAGAAAACAACGTACAAGTATAGCACATATTGTACATGTATAGCAAACAACGTACATGTATGGCACACAACGAATATGTATAGCATATAACGTACATGTATAGCATATAACGTACATGTATAGCACATAACGTACATGTATAGCATATAACGTACATGTATAGCACAAAACGAACACGTACATGTAGAGTACATAACGAATACGTCATATAACCTACAGCACACAACGCATAACATTCAACGTTTACGATGTAAAACGTACAGCACACCGCCTATAGCACAACATTTATAACACATCACAACCAGCACAGGGCAGTTAGCACAAAAATAATCACATCAAACCTATAGCACACAACATATATCATATTGTTCATATGAGCGATGGATTATACATGTAAAACAGCGTAAACCACTGATCGCATATGGGAAATGACGTATAGCACACAGAGCATACGGCAGATAACGTATTAGAAAACAAAAAATATAGCACTCAGTGCACATGACAGATAACGTATATCACAACATATAGCACTCTGTGGATATGGGAGATGACGTGTAGCACTCAATGCGCGCATATAGCAGATGACGCATAGCACATAATATATAACGCACAACGCAAACGGCAGTTGACGTGTAGTACACAACATATAGCACACAGCGCGCGCAAACGGCAGATGATGTATAGCACAAAACGTATAGCACACAAACCAAACGGCAGATGACGTATAGCACACAACACAAACGGTAAATGACGTATAGCACACAACGTATAGCACACAACGTATACGGCAGAAGACGTATAGCACACAACGTATAGCACACAACACAAAAGGTAGATAACGTATATCACAAAACGTATAGCACACAACACAAACGGCAGATGACGAATAGCACACAACGTATAGCACACAACGCAAACAGCAGATGACACATAGCTCACAACACAAACGGCAGATTACGTATACCACACAACGTATAGCGCACAACACAAACGGCAGATGACGTATAACACACAACACAAACGGCAGATGACGTATAGCACACAACGTACACATGTAGCACACAACACAAACGGCAGATGACGTTTAGCACACAACTCAAACGGCAGATGACGTTAAGCACACAACGTATAACACACCACGCATACGGCAGATGACGTATAGCAAAAAAGTATAGCACACAACGCAAACGGCAGATGATGTATAGCACACAGCACAAACGCCACATACAGCAGATGGCGTAAAGCACACAAGGTAAAGCACTCAACGTGCGCAAGCGGCAGGTGACGTATAGTACACAACATATAGCCCTTAGTGCGCGCATACGGCAGATAACGTATAGCACACAACATATAGCACTCAACGCACACAACATACAGCAGATGACGTATAGCACACCACGTATAGCACTCAACGTATGCAGGCGGCAGATGACGTATAGCACACAACGTATAGCACACAACTCAATCGGCAGAAGACATATAGCACACAACGTATAGCACACAACTTATAGCACACAACGTATAGCACACAACGTATAGCACACAACCCAAACAGCAGAAGGCGTATAGCACACAACGTATAGCACACAACGCAAACAGCAGAAGGCGTATAGCACACAACGTAAAGCACACACCGTATAGCACACAACTCAAACAGCAGAAGGCGTATAGCACACAACGCAAACAGCAGAAGGCGTATAGCACACAACGCATAGCACACAACTCAATCGGCAGATGACGTATTGAACACAACACAAACGGCAGATGGCGTACAGCACACCACACAAACAGCAGATGACGTAGAGCACACAACGTAGCACACAACGCAATGGTATATGACGTATAGCACACAACGCAAACAGCAGATGACGTATAGCACACAACACAAACAGCAGATGGCGTATAGCACACAACGCAAACGGCATATGACGTCTAGCATACAACGTATAGTTCACAACACAAGCAGCAGATGACGTATAGCACACAACACAAACAGCAGATCACGTATATCACACAACGTATAGTACACAACGCAAACGGCATATATCGTATTGCTCAAATCGTAAAGCACCAAAGGCGAACGGAAAAAGGCGTAAAGCATACAACCTAAAACACACAACACAAACGGCAGATGACGTATAGAACAAAATGTATAGCACACAACACAAACGGCAGATGACGTATAGAACAAAATGTATAGCACACAACACAAACGGCAGATGACGTACAGTACATAACGTACAGTACATAACACAAACAACAAGTGAAGTATAGCACCCAACTTATAGTACACAACACAAACAGCAGGTGAAGTATAGCACACAACGCATAGTACACAACACAAACAGCAGGTGAAGTATAGCACAAATCGTATAGCACACAACCCAAACGGCAGATGACGTATAGCACAAATTGTACAGCACACAACGCAAACGGCAGATGACGTATAGCATACAACACAAACAGCAGATGACGTATAGCACACAACGTATAGTATACAACACAAACAGCAAGTGAAGTATTTCATACAACGTAAACGGCACATGACGTATAGCACACAACGCAAACGGCATGTGACGTATAGCACACAACGTATAGTACACAACACAAACAGCAAGACAAGTATAGCACACAACGTAAACGGCAGATGACCTATAGCACACAACGTATAGCACACAATGTATAGCACACAACTCAAACGGCAGATGACGTATAGCATACAACTTAAAGCAAACAACGCAAACGGCTGATGCTGTATAGCACACAACTCAAACGGCAGATGCCGTATAGCATAGAACGTATAGTCCGTTCCGTATATCACCTTTCCTTTAAAATTAAATTGTTAATAAATTCCACGTTTGTTTATTAAACAAACAGAGGTACAATTTCGGAATGCGTTTTAGCTGATGAATTTTAATACACATAAACTTCGCCATCAATTATTTTTACAGGAACTATTGCTGGACATGGCAGACGGGTATAATTAAAAAAGAAGGCAGTGTCTATTTTATACAACAAAACCACCTTTTGAAAGCAGGACACATTGGGTGCTTGAATGTCGTTTGAAAGAGGAATGACTACAAGACTGTGTCCCTGATTTAAAGTGAAACAATCTGGATATAAAATAGTTCTAACGAAAACAAAACCCAGAGTTCATGCGCTAGACACAGGTCAGTGCGATAGCGCTACCAAGTGTTACGATGGTCTCCAGAATGTGTTACATTCAGTGCAATATCAAGGGGAGTAACTCTATTTAGATTCATATTCAATTGAAACGGTGTATCGTGTCCCTTGTTAAATACCCAATATCTTCTATGGCTTCAAATGCACTGTATTGAACGTATCGCATACCGATTAATTTTGTACATTTCTACATATAAAGAGATGCACTTTTGGATAACTGATCACAATATCAATGATTTTAAAAATGCCGTGTTTCCATGAATAGTCATATGCTGGTCGAAAATGCAGCT
Organism: Panopea generosa; assembly: GCA_029582155.1. Taxonomy (NCBI): domain Eukaryota; kingdom Metazoa; phylum Mollusca; class Bivalvia; order Adapedonta; family Hiatellidae; genus Panopea; species Panopea generosa. The sequence goes on along the minus strand of CM055904.1, from coordinate 2,750,182 downwards.
AAACACGGGGTTGACCAGATTGCTTTATCTCAATTCCAAATAGTTTAACGACAATTCTTCATTTCTGGTATTTTCGCCCGCTTGTTTTGATGTATATTTAAACTTACTTATTTTACATTGATTGCAAAAAAAGGTTATTATAACTTAGACGCGCGAAAAGTCTTTCTGAACCAATACTGAACACATGCGGATATAATACCTAGCTAATGGGCAACACACGTGACGGTGGATTTAAACCTCAACTCTCCGATCCAGAATGGATGCTCTACCACTGGACCACACAACCCAAGGAGAAAGAATGATGATACAGTTCACAACCAATAAAAATAGTCATTACCTAGTAAAATAACAACTGTCCTAGATTACAGAAATATCCAAGTTAAATGTATATTGCAAAGGTCATTCATTGAAGGACCATCTAGGTCGGATGTGAACATGCAACAAGGTAACAACAGCGGCACGAGGGACAAACAAATAATAGTCCTCCATAACAGTCAATTAATAATGATAATAATGATATTGATAATAATGATAATAATGATAATAATGATAATAATAATAATAATCATAATAATAGTAATAATAATAATAATAATAATAATAATAATAATGATAACAAAAATAATTATTATATTAATGATTACAACAACAATAATAATAATAATAATAATAATAATAATAACAAAAATAATACTTATACTTATAATAATAATATTATTGATAACAACAACAATAATAATAATAATAATAATAATAATAATAATAATAATAATAATAATAATAATAATAATAATAATAATAATAATAATAATAATAATAATAATAAAATAATAATAATAATAATAATAGCAACAATAATAATAACAATAACAATTATAATAATATTAATAATAATTATAATAATAATAATAATAATAACAACTACAACAACAACAACAACTTCAACAACAACAACACGTATAATAATAACGATTAGAAGAACTGTAATAATAATAATGACAAAAATAAAAAAGAGAATAATAATAATTATTATAATCATAATTATATCAATAATTTCAATAATAATAATAATAATAATAATAACAAAAATAAAAATGGAAAAAAATAATAATGATGACAATAATTATAATAAAGAATACTAATATTTATAATAGTGATAATAATCAACAATAATAACAGAAATTATAATAATTATAAAAGTACTAATAATAAATTATACAAATAATGCTAATAATTAATAATTCTACTAACAACAACAACAACAACAACAATATCTACAACAACAACCATTATAATAATAATATTAACTATTACAATAATAATAATAATAATAATAATAATAATAATAATAATAATGATATTAATATTAATGATTACAACAATAACAGTAATAACAAAAACAATAATATCAAAAATAATAATAATGATATTAATAATAATAATAATAATAATCACGAAAATAATAATAATATTACTTATTTCAATAATATTAATAATAAAAAAAATATCAAAAATAATAATTATAACAATATTAATTATTACAATAATAATAACAATAAAAATAATAATAATAATAATCACGAAAATCATAATAATAATAATAATAATAATAATAATAATAATAATAATAATAATATTAATGATTGCAGTAATAAGAGTAATAATAATAATAATAATAATAATAATAATAATAATTATAATAATAACAACAACAACAACAACAACAACAACAACAGTAACAACAAAACTAATAATAATAAATGTGAGAACAATAATAATATTAATAAAAATAATAATAATCATCATAATTATAATCACGAAAATAATAATGATAATATTAATGACAACAATAATATTAACAACAACAACAACAACAACAACAACAACAACAACAACAACAACAACAACAACAACAACAACAACAACAACAACAACAACAACAACAACAACAACAACAACAACAACAACAACAACAACAACAACAACAACAACAACAACAACAACAACAACAACAACAACAACAACAACAACAACAACAACAACAACAACAACAACAACAACAACAACAACAACAACAACAACAACAACATCAACAACAACAACAACAACAACAATAATTATAAAAAAGGTAAGAACAATAATAATAATAATAATAATAATAATTATAATGTTAATAATAATTAAAACAATAAGAATAATAACAACAAAAAAACAACAATTATAATAATTATATAATAAAAACAATATTATTGATTACAATAATAATAATAATAATAATAATAATAATAATAATAATAATATTTATATTATTGATTATAATAATAAAATTAATAATAACAAAAATAATAATAATAAAAACAATATTAATGATTACAATAATAACAAAAATAGTAATAATAACAATAACAACAGCAACAACGACAACAACAATAACAATAATATTAATAGCAATAATAGCAATCATAATAATAATATATATAATTAAAATGATAATAATACTGATAATAATAATAAGTATAATAATAACAATAATAATGGTAATAATAATAATAATAATAATAATAATAATAATATTAATGAAAACAAAACCCAGAGTTCATACGTTAGACACATGTCAGTGTGTTAGCGCTACCAAGCGTTACGATGGTTTCTACTCGGAGCTATATTAAGGGGAGTAACTCTATTTAGATACATATTTAATTTTAACGGGGTATTGTGTCCCTTGTTTAACACACCGCCTACGCACTGTATTGAACGTATCACATACCGATTAATTTTGTACATTTCTACATATAGATAAATGCACTTTTGGATCACTGATCACAATATCAATGATTTTAAAAATAATAATCAAATGCTGGTCCAAAATGCTACAAAACACGGGGTTGACCAGACTGCGTTTTTGCAATTCCAAATAGTTTAACGACAATTCTTCATTTCTGGTATTTTCGCTCGCTTTCTTGATGTTTAATTAAACTAATTTATTTTACTTTGATTGCAAAACAGGTTATTATAACTTAGACGCGCGAAAAGACTTTCTGAGTAGACCCAATACTAAGTACATGCGGATAAAATGCCTAGCTCAAGGCCAACACACGTGACGGTGGATTTAAACCTCAACTCTCCGATCCAGAATGGATGCTCTACCACTGGACCACACAACCCGTGGAGAAAGAATGATGATACAGTTCACAACCAATAAAAATAGTTATTACCTAATAAAATAACAACTGTTCTAGATTACAGAAATATCCAAGTTAAATGTATATTGCAAAGGTCATTCATTGAAGGACCATCCTGGTCGGATGTGTACATGCAACATGGGTAACAACAGCGGCACGAGAGGTGACAAAAAGCGTTTAACAAAAAGGGGCAATAACCTTTCAACCAAACTACAGCAGGAATCCAAAAATATGTTTAAATCTGTATAAACATCGACATCTTATTTTTGTATTCTAGTTATACCGGAACTGGCATGACAGTGGTGACCAAACTTTTTATTTTGAGTATACAATTTATATAACAGATAACGAATGGACAAGTTTGAACAATCTTGTATAGTGGTAATGCGTGCTGATTGAAATTGTCTCGTTTTGTGATACGCCGACAGATGGAGAGCGAGGTTTGGTGCACTCGTTAACCTCGTTTCCCGTCACCGACGTTTGCTACTGACCGCTCCAAAAGAGGCGACATTGTCATTTCATCTGTATGCGTGTATGTGTGTATTGTAATATTTATGTTTTAGGCCATTATAAATTAATTGCTTGATTATAATTCATTTTTTTTCTTAAAAGGGGGAGGGAGGGAGATAAAAAAAATATTTTCAGTTTTATTTGTTGTTGTTATATAATTTTTTTTATGAAAATAAAAGGGTCGTGACGGCATGAAAATTAAGGGGCGGGGGATGATAATCTAGTAATTAGTTTATTATGGCCATATACATGTACAAATATATGTTTTAGCTGGATGTTTCCTGTAGCGTTTATCGTTTTGAGACACCGGTCATTCCATACTCTAGTTTGAACAGAGGCAACCGTCATCTAAATTAATAATATAAGGATACATTGGAGACACGTTCAGGAACGCAACCAAAACGAAGAAGAAAAGCAAATTCAGAGTTACAGAGTCTGTTCATAAGGGAAGCATCCCTGACGCCCTCTAGCACCAGCGTATATGTCATTCTGAGTGAGATTCATGACTTCGTGATTGTTCATCTTTCCCTTAAAGTTCTTATTAAATGCAAAATTACAATTATAAATAAGCAACACATAACTTTCAGTAAATAATCTTATATTTCGTCCCATAATTGCAATAAGGTACCAAGTGTATGTAAAACAAGAAGGCACTATGTACCTTTTTGCATCAATATGGCGGTGTTTTTATTCTGATTCTTTTCTTCCTTAGACTGGAAGTTAATAAAGTATATTGTATGGTAACCGTAATGTTTAGCTGGGTATTGTGTTGCTGTCATGGTGATCCGTTTATTATATGGTGTTCAATAGCACACTAGGCATACGGTCTGTGTGGCGGCCGTAAAAAGTTACCACGATATTTTATTAAGTTTAAAAATATTTCTGATTCCTTGGATTAGTAATAATCAAAATAATGATTATAATAATAATAATAATAATAATAATAATAATAATAATAATAATAATAATGATAATGATAATAAAAATAATAATGATAATGATAATAGAATAATAATAAGAGCAATAATACTAAGAGCAATAATAATAATGATATTAATGATTTCAACGATATTAATAGTAATAATAATAATAATAATAATAAATATAATAATAATAATAATAATAATAATAATAATAATTAATAATAAATATAATAATAATAATAATAATGATCATAATAATAATAACATAACTTATCTTACGTGAGAATTCACTTGAACATGTCAGTCGTCCACGAGACACTCATGCTAAATCACAAAGTTAAATCAGTGTTGCGCGAGAAATAACGGTTAAGCCGATGCCAGGGGGCGCCATTAGTGTTGCTGTGTCATTACAGAAGATAGCTAACTATCTTCTAAATGGTGATGCCTAGGACCATTATTTCTGATTCAACAAGGTCTATAAATGTTTATCATAATATGAATCTAACGTCATGCTCACCATTTTAAAGAATGGGTAATGTATGGTGTCTCATAGGGGCTATCACGGCATATTTATTACTTTAAGTGAAGTCGAAACAACGAATAAACGAAACTACGATGGTTAAAGTTCGAAACTACGATAGTTACATATTGAGATTACGATAGTCAAATATTGAAACTACGATAGTTCCATATTGACACTACGATAGTCAAATATCGAAACTACGATAGTTACATATTGACACTACGATAGTCAAATATCGAAACTACGATAGTTACATATTTACACTACTTTAGCCAAATATCGAAACTGCGATGGTAAATATTCGTTCTTTTCACTTTTTTACTGTCGTAGTTTCGTTGTTTCGACTAATCGTAATTAAATAGATATTCCTCGATGACCCCGTACGGGACACCGTATTATTGGATCTGTGACATGCCAAATATCTTTATTTTTAGATCAATTTGGTAATTGCATGTTTATCATTGTCTAAGACTAATGTTCTTATCATCACGTGATCGATTAGTTATGGACTTACTACATGCCAGCGGTACCTATTGACCCAAATAAGTATGTCTGTTTTGACTTTGGGTGAAGTTAATTGATGTCACAATCACTATTATAGTGAATAAGTAATGGGCGTCGTACATGCCAACTCCTGACCAAACTAAGTCTAAGTTAAATGAACCTTCAACAGTCAAATCTGTCTTTAGCAGCCGCTCAATGAAAAGTGCAAAAATGATCCCTTAAAGCAGGTAGCTGCTTAAAACAGGTTGATTAAAACTCTTAATGACGGTAGCAAGAGTTTTGAGTCCTACAGCTGTGTAAAATAGTGTGTGTTTTTTTGTGTTGAAAATCCTTAAAACGGGCATGTTCATTTCTACGCACAGATGAGCAGAATGGAATATTTTCGTGAGTTTTGTCATGTTTGGACAACATTTGGTTCTGTTGATAAAGATATAACATTTTGAAGGTACGTAGTGATTCACTGCTACACATCGACGACGACACACTAAAGGTGAAGGTACGTAGTGATACACCGCAACAAATCGGCGACGACACAATAAAGGTGAAGGTACGTAGTGATACACCGCAACACATCGGCGACAACACAATAAAGGTGAAGGTACGTAGTGATACACCGCAACAAATCGGCGACAACACAATAAAGGTGAAGGTACGTAGAGATACACCGCAACACATCGGCGACAACACAATAAAGGTGAAGGTACGTAGTGATACACCGCAACACATCGGTGACAACACAATAAAGGTGAAGGTACGTAGTGATACACCGCAACACATCGGTGACGACACAATAAAGGTGAAGGTACGTAGTGATACACCGCAACACATCGGCGACGACACAATAAAGGTGAAGGTACGTAGTGATACACCGCAACACATCGGCGACGACACAATAAAGGTGAAGGTACGTAGTGATACACCGCAACACATCGGCGACAACACAATAAAGGTGAAGGTACGTAGAGATACACCGCAACACATCGGCGACAACACAATAAAGGTGAAGGTACGTAGTGATACACCGCAACACATCGGTGACAACACAATAAACGTGAAGGTACGTAGAGATACACCGCAACACATCGGCGACAACACAATAAAGGTGAAGGTACGTAGAGATACACCGCAACACATCGGCGACAACACAATAAAGGTGAAGGTACGTAGTGATACACCGCAACACATCGGCGACAACACAATAAAGGTGAAGCTACGTACAGATACACCGCAACACATCGGCGACAATACAATAAAGGTGAAGGTACGTAGTGATACACTGCAACACATCGGCGACGACACAATAAAGGTGAAGGTACGTAGTGATACACTGCAACACATCGGCGACAAAACAATAAAGGTGAAGGTACGTAGAGATACACTGCAACACATCGGCGACAACACAATAAAGGTGAAGGTACGTAGTGATACACCGCAACACATGGACGACAACACAATAAAGGTGAAGGTACGTAGTGATACACTGCAACACATCGGCGACAACACAATAAAGGTGAAGGTACGTAGTGATACACCGCAACACATCGGCGACAACACAATAAAGGTGAAGGTACGTAGAGATACACCGCAACACATCGGCGAAAACACAATAAAGGTGAAGGTACGTAGTGATACAACTCAACACATCGGCGATAACACAATAAAGGTGAAGGTACGTAGTGATACACTGCAACACATGGGCGACAACACAATAAAGGTGAAAGTACGTAGTGATACACTGCAACACATCGGCGACGACACAATAAAGGTGAAGGTACGTAGTGATACACTGCAACACATCGGCGACAACACAATAAAGGTGAAGGTACGTAGTGATACACTGCAACACATTGGCGACAACACAATAAAGGTGAAGGTACGTAGTGATACACTGCAACACATCGGCGACAACACAATAAATGTGAAGGTACGTAGTGATACACTGCAACACATGGACGACAACACAGTAAAGGAAGAGGTGTCATTAAACTACTTGAAATTGTGTAAAAGCAATATGGCCGCTGTTTTACCAACATTTTACTTAAATACTTAAAAAGTTAAAAGTTTTGCCAGGTGATTTACCTATTAAGTATGCAGTATAAATGAAACTATATGCAGTTTTACTGGAACCAGTCTAAAATCATGATCACCTGGCTACTTTTCTTAGATTTAAGTGTTTAAGTATTTAAGTATATGTTGGTAAAACAGGGACCAGATCAACCCAATATTTTCCCGCATATTTGGTCCAAAAGACGGCTATGAAAACCATATACTTTAAGAACCACAGGTAATGTGCTCAGTGACCAACACGCGTATTTCTTCTAAAATATTGACAAGTGCTGTGTGAAAAGTTAAAATAAGCATGTTATGTGCTTTTCATGCACATTGCGTTGTTTTAGCACACATATTTATAAGGACTACAATCAGTCAGCGGATACCTGAATCCGTAGGTTAACATTGCCGCGCGCCATATTGTTATAAGGTTTGCCTTCTATTCTTGCTCAACACGGCGGATCAATGACTTCGTTCAGTGGAGATATTTCTATGGCAGTAACGTTTGTTGTGATTTCAAACAAAGGTCTAAATAACAATGACAAAAGTGAAACTCTTCTTGTATTACAGTGTAGTAGGCCTTAACAATGGTCTTCATAAATATTATTGGTAATTATCGAGAGTTATTTGTAAAACAGCTCGTATCATGGTAATCTGCTAATGTAGGGATAATATTTATACTTATCGAGCAATGTTTGGTTAGAATAATTGGTTACAATGTTAACGCAATGATGCTGTTTTTTTTTAAGTTACAGATTATTGCTATGTATGCGTGTACAATTTAAATTAATGATCTAGAATTCTGGAATTAATATTGTTATGCTTTTTATAGTGATTGGTTTTATATATATATTAAGCTAACGCGCTCTTCGTGCTAAGTTACTCTTAAGAAGTGATTTTTTTTTCAGATCGTTTGTTCTAGGAACGCAAATGTATATATAAGTAAGATTTAAGGAATTTAATTTTATTAATTAATTTTACAACGTTTCTATAAAAAGCAATATATGACACAAAAAAAACATTAATTATCTTTGTACTTTATTCTTACAGAGTGTAAAAATGTAGTACCTATTAAACTGCTAAATGGAAGTTATATTTTGTATAAAATTGTGTATATATGACAGTTTACTCATATATTGTTTATATTATAAACAAAAATAAAAATTAGTTTTTTTTAAACTTCTTGATAAAAGCTAGGAAAGATCGTTTTTTGTTCCATGTAATACATAGGATTTTTTTTTCAAACAACAAAGGATTTGCAAATATGACACCGTTTTCACTATTTATAATAAAATGACAATTACGTAACAGCGCTTAAATCAGTTTAGTGTTCTGACATTTGTATTAAAGGATTAAATATTTACCTTTTTCAGTTTAAATACCTACCGACATAAATACTCGTTAGATTCATACTTGCTATCAGTTGGTGACACAGTTTTCCAATCATTTTAATCCTTCTGATTTTGAAACACTTCTGTTTTTAGTTTGGTGTGACTTTAAAGTGTATATATATATATATTGACATGTATACCGTGCTAGTGTTGGACACATTAATATTGCTGATATAGTGAACTGGATTTTCAACACAGAAACTAAGACACGACTAAGGTAAGATATTGTGTTGCTACTTTTCATTTCTATACGGTATCTTAAAGTACTTTTTTTCCAAAGCAGGAATGCATCTGCTCATAAAATGCACAATAACTTGAGAGTTGACCATCTCTTTCTTTTTAAAAAACAGAAAACAATGTAGTGATACCCTTTCTTTGAATGCTCTAAGTTCTTCAAATGCTCTAAGTTTTTCGAATGCTCTATGTTCTTCAAATGCTCTATGTTCTTCGAATGTTCTAAGTTCTTCAAATGCTCTATGTTCTTCGAATGCTCTAAGTTCTTCGAATGCTCTAAGTTCTTTGAATGCTCTTCGAATGCTCTAAGTTCTTCAAATGCTCTAAGTTCTTCGAATGCTCTTCGAATGCTCTAAGTTCTTCGAATGCTCTAAAATACACTAATCTGTTATAACCCAATGACGATCACCTTTATCAACGCCAATGGTGTCTTATTGCTGTATATCCTATGCCAGTATTTTGCGCTACTGATTTGCAGTAATAACTCGCAGTCCCTATGAACCATTTTGAAAGTATTTCTAACCAAATTACATCTGTATAGGACTTTATTTACAGGTCATAAATTGTTTTACCGTCACCAAAAAGGGAAGCAACTATCTAATAACATGAACAGTATCTTATAGAAGATAAAATATTTTACTTTTACTTGGCGCTGTGTCCTTTACAACACGTGTATACAAACAGAAATAAAGTTATATGTATTTGTCAATAGCAAGATTTAACTTAGTACATGAATCAGGCTACAGAAATTGGAGATCACTCGTACAATATTGGCCATTAAATATTCAAACAGACATTAAACACTGATATTTCAAACACACATTAAACACGAATATTTCAAACAAACATTAAACACGGATATTTCCATACGAAATGATAAATAAAATATCCTCTTCTCAAAGTATCAATTGATACAACTAAACTTCCTTTATTTCTTTGTTTTCTAGTTTTATAAACTCGGCAAATGTTTATACTTTAACAAAAAATTATGTTACTATTTGATTATTCTTATATAACTGTAATCATAGTATGAAACATTATTGTGTTGGTTTATCTATTAATTGATTACTTTTTATCAAAATGTAAAGTTCAAGGTCATCTGCATGCGCGTGTTTGGTAAAGAAAATTTCGCAAATAATTGTTATCTAACCAAAAATAAACTAAAGTTTTATCCTGAAACCTCATTGTTCTGTACTCTGGACAGACTGCAAAACGTGTTAAGATTATTTATGAAATGCATGCAAAGATGGTGATGCATGTAGTAGCGCACTGGTGAACATTGATAATATACCTATAAGGAATAAACTTTATTTGATTAATGATGGTAACTGCCCTTTACGTCCGTTTGGTGTTTTTTGGATGGAACGCAAAAGGCTTCATTGTACTAAATTTTCTGCGGGCAAAAGTCGTCATGCGGACATTTTTTTTTCTTCTATTTTACAGCGGACAAAAGCTGTAATGCGGAAAACGGTCTTCTTTTTTTCTAAATTGTCTGCGGACAAAAAGCATCATACGGACAAAAGACGTCTATACAAACGTTTATGAGAGTAAATGTTGGGTTCAGTCACTTTACAAATAATGCATGTACATGTATGAACGGTCAACATATATGATTCATTCGATTAGATAAATGAAATGAAAAACAAGTTGTAATTTAAGCTAATGTGACTTTAAGTACGAATAAATGAATTGTAATTCTGATATTACCCAGAAACGCATTGCTTCCTCAGTGTACACGAGCACCCTTATCACCATTATAAACCTGCAATAAAGTAAAAAATGTCCTCTTATTGAGGCTACATTATAAATAATAACTTTATAGAACAAATTATAACCGACATGTCTGTATTTTAGCCCCTGTGCTAACATTTATCGCGGTGTATTGTAAGGTTGGGGACACTTCTGTGCTGAAGGAGCTGCCTAAATTCTTCAATAGCCACTTGTCAAGACATTACTTTAAGAGTAACACAACTTTTTACTTTAACTAAAACGGTTTAGAAATTGTTTTATTGTCAATATATTGTACGGTAATATAATCGTGTGTGTGTAAGTTTTGGTGAGTTGTTATTCGGAGATGCCTAGTGGTAATTCTGGCATGCCGAGTTGCTATTTTGGTATGTCGAGTTGCTATTCAAGCATGTCGAGTTGTTGTTCTGGCATGTCGAGTTGTTGTTCTGGTCTGTCGAGTTGTTATTATGGCCTGTCCAGTTGTTTTCTGGCCTGTCGAGTTATAATTATGGCATGTCAAGTTGTTATTCCGGCAAGTCGAGTTGTTTATTGAGCCTGTCGAGTTGTTATTCAAGCCTGTCGCTTCTTAATTCTGGTGTGTCGAGTTGTAGTTCTGAAATGCACCAGCAAGATAACATTCTTCTCTTCATGTAGTTTAGGGATGGACGATATCAGACATATTGGAATGAATCAGAATGGAACCACTGTCTTTCTGAAGTATTGTAATTTATACTTGTTTATTTGAGCTCGATTGCATTAAAATATATATATAGTTTAAAGCAATCCTAAGCAAACTTGACCATTTTTATCAAATGCTACTGTTACAGTTCTTCACACACAGTTCAATATAAATGTAAATTATTTGCTTATTCTGCAAAGGTATTATTCCTTTTCCTGATAAGCATTCTGTACATATGGATTAATTTGCAATGAAATCAGTTAAATAAAACGTATCCTGTTGTTGTTGTTGTTGTTGTTGTTGTTTTTGTTTTGTTGCTGTTGTAGTTGCTGTTGTGTTGTTTTTATTGTTGTTGCTGTTGGTGTTGCTGTTTTGGTTGTTTTTGTTGTTGTTGTTGTTGTTGTTGTTGTTGTTGTTGTTGTTGTTGTTGTTGTTGCTGTTGCTGTTGCTGTTGCTGTTGCTGTTGCTGTGTTGTCATTGCTGTTGTTGTTGCTGCTGTATTGTTTTTATTGTTGTTGCTGTTGGTGTTGCTGTTTTGGTTGTTGTTATTGTTGTTGCTGTTGCTGTTGCTGTGTTGTCATTCCTGTTGTCATTGCTGCTATGTTGTTGTTGTTGTTGCTGCTGCTGTTGTTGTTGTTGTTGTTGCTGTTGTTTGTTTTTATTGTTGTTGCTGTTGTTGTTGTTGCTGTTTTGGTTGTTGTTGTTGTTGTTGTTGCTGCTGCTGCTGTTGTTGTGTTGTTATTGCTGTTGATGTTGCTGCCGTGTTGTTGTTGCTGCTGCTGCTGTTGTTGTTGTTGTTGCTGCTGCTGTTGTTGTTGTTGTTGTTGCTGCTGTTGTTTCTGCTTTCGTTGCTGTTACTCTTGGTGTTGTTGTTCTTGTTGCTGTTGTTCTTGTTACTGTTGATCTTGTTGGTATTGCTGCTGTTGTTGTTGCTGTTTGTTTTTTTTGTTGTTGTTGCTGTTGCTGTTGCTGTTGCTGTGTTGTCATTGCTGTTGTTGTTGCTGTTGTTGTTGTTTCTGTTGTGTTGTTTTATTGTTGTTGCTGTTGTTATTGCTGTTTAGTTTGTTGTTGTTGCTGCTGTTGCTGTGTTGTTATTGCTGTTGATGTTGCTGCTGTGTTGTTATTGTTGTTGCTGCTGTTGTTGTTGTTGTTGCTGCTGTTGTTTCTGCTCTCGTTCCTGTTACTCTTGGTGTTGTTGTTCTTGTTGCTGTTGTTCTTGTTACTGTTGATCTTGTTGGTGTTGCTGCTGTTGTTGTTGTTGTTGTTTTGTTGTTGTTGTTGTTGTTGTTTTGTTGTTGTTGTTGTTGTTGTTGTTGTTGTTGTTGTTGTTGTTGTTGTTGTTGTTGTTATTGTTGTTGTTGTTATTTTTGTTGCGAGCCGGACGCTCTATCCCTAGACTCAGCGCTGCGGTACGTATCCTGTAAATTTAAAATGTAAACAATATTTTTTTTGTATTTCAAATTTTAAAAAAAGAAACGGCATCGAGCAGTATTTTATTGAAACATTTTAAGGAACGTAAAGTTTCCACGTAAGGTTCCCTGTACCCTACTGTTTGGCAAACAAAATATCTGTGTATTTAGACCCTTTAATTCCCTGTCATTTGAAACGTTCGATAATATTGAACTGGGCGTAAGGTCGCACAGAGTGTCTGGTTGTGGGGAACCATATCATAGACTTTACGCACGACAACGGGCGATAACATTAATCCCGGTTTAATCAACCCCAGATACCGAACGTGTACAGATGCTTGTTTTCTGAATAGCGACAAAACTATTCCTGATGGAAATTTGATGATTTTAAAACTAAAGTTAAATTCTGATGACGTTTTTATCGCTAAAAATTGATAAGGTCTCAGAAGGTCAAAAATACCAAAGAAAGGCAGCGTTGATAAAGCAGTTTTGCTGATTAATTCGATTGATTGATAAAGCATGTACGAGTACACGTTGCACACTGCGAAATGGGTGCGCAAACACACGAACACATGAAAAGGGAAAATCATGCATTTAAATACATTAATCTAAATTGTAGGAGTTCATGTAAGTGTATGCATATGAACGAAGAAATTCTGACTTCACTCCATACATGATTTTGGCACATTATTTACTACATGTACTGTTTATCTGCAGAAATATTATATATATTTGCTGCAGTTGCCAAATTCTATTCATTCTTGGAATGTATTCAGTATATGTAAAGACTCACCGTCTGGACATGGCCGGAATGTACAAATGTGCTCAAGAACAAACGAGAAAATAAAAGAAAAGAAAAAACAAACAATTCGAAAATAATATTTTGCTATGGTGAGACTAATATCATCATCATGTGACCGGGTCGGGTCCTCATGCGACTATTTACCGGACTCTAGCAGACAACCTCGTGATGTTCATTGTATGACAGAAATAGTGTCTATGCAAAAATAACATGAATTAATTAACATCACAGTGAGAATACAAACACACACAGTGATGCTCAAAACAACAGAACATATCGCAACGAAACGAAACCCAGCAAACGCAGCAAACGGAGCAAAACGCAACAAAACGCAAGAAAACGGGACAAAACACAACAAAACGGAACAAAACGTAACAAAACGGAGTAAAATGCAACAAAACGCAACAATACGTAGTAAAACACAGCAAAACGCAACAATATGCAGCAAAACTGAGCAAAACGCAATATGCAGCAAAATGGAGCAAAACGTAATGAAATGCAGCAATATATAACGCAAAGCAATTTTACGCAATATTTCGCACCGCAGCCCCCCATATAAATTGAAAGTAAGTGCATTTTTCTACTCCCCTCCCCGTCTGCACATGTACACGTTTCGCAACATTCCATTAGCCATTTAATAGTTAGGACTGGACTACAAGGTCAGTTAACATCATTGAGACGATAACTCTGATTGGCTTTAAAAGTATAGGGATGTTCAAGCCATGTATTTTGATAGTAAACTTATTTCTGGTTAGATGAAAATATCAAACTGGCGAATGGTCACAATACGATGTATATTTGTTATGTTTGTGTCATCAAAAATAAAATCTTGTTTCTCTTACTTATTTAGCGCATTTTATTAAGTAAGCTGAATAAAAGGTAGAATTGGTGAAATATATATTACTTAATGCTAAAAGTGGGTGTAACTGACTTCAGAGAACAAAAATAATACAATTTGACAGATTTGCCCTAACTTTTAAACATTTTTATTTGAATCTAAACAAGTCAAGCTGGATATCTAACCCACAACCTCTAGCGTGAGCAGTCAACACTCTATCCATTACATTACCTCCCCGCTTGGGATCGTTTGTTAAACGTCGATGACATAAAATGATCCTAAATATTTAAACAAACATTTTTCACCAACATTTAACACCAGTTAGCTATATAAATACTTAATACAGAGGGTTTCAGAGGCAAAGTAAGTTTTACACTATATCACTATCCCGATGTTGGACTGTGGTACCCGATGTTGAATCACTGGTACCCGGTGTTGGATCACTGGTACCCGTCTAAGATTACAGTCAATCAAACAAGATTGATTAACCTTGCCCCCTGTAATTACCTGCCGAGCCTGTGTGGCATAAATTATTTATAATGCGATTAGACTTAATATTATCAAGTACCCATGAATATACACACGGTAAAAAAATACGCGTTTATAGCTTATCTACCGGCAGTATTGATCTTAAAATATGTATTTATAAACCTACCAACGTACAGAACTTGGTTGCGGTGTTGTGGATTACTTACAGGCGAATATTTATTACAATGTTACAGTTATAGAAGTATGTGCTGTGGAAATTAGTTTAAATTGTCTACGGATTAAAGTTTTTTTTTTCGTGTGTTTGTTGTGTTGAGTTTTTTTATGGTTGTATATTGGCATTATATTTTTGTCCGGTAAGTGGAAATATGTTTAAATGTAATACGTAAAATGAACATTGTAGTGCCACTTAACACTGTGTTCACACCATAGATACTAGTAATTCGGGTGTGTGTGTGTGTGCATGCAATTATAAAATATGTTTATGAACTAAGTTTCATTAAAAAAAAACACATTATTATCAATTTAACTTTAAGAAAGCATAACGTTAAAAATGAAAATAGCACAAATTCAATACACTCGGAATCTTTTCAATTCTCTAAATTAAGGTGTTGAATTGAGACTTATTTTAGTTCAATAGAACATATTGCAAGTTTTAAAATAGCTAATTTAAACACAGAATTATGTCACATAATTCGATACGATATACATATTATAAACGTACAGTTTTAAAACTAGCGAGACACTACCAATATCTCAAAGCTTTCTAATTCCTATTTACGTTGTTTGAGTCAGTAACATTTAGGTGTCTATATCAATGTACATAGGTGAGAAGATGTCATTTCCGACCCATTTCCGGTTATATATGGCATATCTAGTTTTATTATTGGAGGAAGACCTCAGAATAAATCTGAGTAGAATCACCGTCCGTTTGCAAGTACCTGGCAATTTTTCTCACTTAAAGTTTATGAATCGAGCGGCACTCGAACCTACAACCTTAGCGGTGAGAGGTATGTTATCTTGAGACGGCCACTCGGCCACAAAGGACCCGCTAACGTCTTCTGTTTCCAGTGACGATATGTTGTCGGCCATTAACGTCTTCTGTTTCCAGTGACGATATGTTGTCGGTCACTAACGTCTTCTGTTTCCACTAACGTCTTCTGTTTCCAGTGACGATATGTTGCCGGCCATTAACGTCTTCTGTTTACACTTACGTCTTATGTTGCCACTAACGTCTTCTGTTTCCAGTGACGACATGTTGTCGGCAATTAACGTCTTATGTTTTCACTAACGTCTTCTGTTTCCACTAACGTCTTATGTTTCCATTGACGATATGTTGTCGGCCGCTAACGTTTTCTGTTTCCACTAACGTCTTATGTTTCCAGTGACGATATGTTGTCGACCATTAACGTCTTCTGTTTCCAGTGACGATATGTTGTCGACCATTAACGTCTCCTGTTTCAACTAACGTCTTCTGTTTCCAGTGACGACATGTTGTCGGCCACTTACGTCTTCTGTTTCCAGTGACGACATGTCGTCGGCCACTAACGTTTTCTGTTTCCAGTGACGATATGTTGTCGGCCATTAACGTCTTCTGTTTCCAGTGACGTTTCCTATTGATATGTCAGTTACCACATCCACTGTTTATAGAATTGTTCGTTACTAATCGATGACTTTTTTTTTAATTTCAGAAATTGTAGGTGACAAAAGACAAATCAGACAACCAGCAAACCAAATATATCAACTATCCTATCTCTACTCAATGACTGGTGGTCAAGTTATTGTTACGGAAGAACAATGGTAAGCATATTGGTTTGGTTAGATCACTAACTCATAGTGTTTATTACCGTATGACCAGTGGTCAACGGCACATGTTGGCAATTTGGTTGCTTCAAAATGTAACGCACATACGCATTTGTGTTATACTGGAATATGGAATTCATGAACAGTATAATGGTGTTGTATTGTGGTGATCGGCGAAGCGTTCAACAATTTTGCTTGAGATAGTACTCCGAGAGCTGTCACGCTGGAATGTCATTCCGCAGACATATGGTGTAATAGCCCACTCAGGCATATTGTACTGACACCGGACCGAAAAATACCAAGAATTAGCCTTTAAATGCTGAGCACCAGTCGAGAAAGCTTCAAGTACCATTTTTCAAGTCTTTGCTACGGCTCGACATGAGATCGAACGCTCGACCTCCCTCATGCGAAGCAGAGGCTCTACCACTACACCACCGCTGCGGTCCGTGAACAGTATATATATCCGCATTAAAGTATAGCCAGTACAAAACAAAATATCATATCGTCATTTCGCTCACTGTCTCGGTTAATTGATCGTTCCTAAACAGAACTTGAATAATTCATAGTAAAGCCCCTCGCATTCACTATTTCAAATTCAATACCTGTCTGTATCCAGCAGATTAATTAACACCTTCTAATACATTACAGTGTTGGGTATTTTTTCGGGGAAGGGGTCTCACAAAATGATTCTGACAAAAAATCAATTTTGAGTTTGAGTAATCACTGCTTCCATTCAGTATCCATTTTTTCATTCCAATAAATTATCATTAAACATATCAGCAGCATATCGCTGGAACCAACCATTTCCTGATACGGTTTTCATTTATCTGTAAAGACGGAAAGTTGTTTTGGTACCGGGAACAACACAGCGGGTAGTAACCAGTGTGTTTTCCAACGAATCGATACGACAACTACCACTTCAGATATAGGCTCCAGGTTTTCTATTCACTGCCGCTTGGTCATTGCAATGAGCACAGACATACCGGTCAATATAACATGTTCCGGTGTCGATATCTGTAACAATGGCATGATCTTCAATCAACAAACGGTAGTTCCAACATTGTCTAGTTAACAGACTGGTCGTCATTATTCATAGAATAAACTTGACAGGGTTTGAGAGAAGCAGTGAGTACGGACTCTAACCCCACCCCCCTCCAAGCCCCTCCCGCGATTTCCCAATTATTCAAAAACAGTACATGTACCTGTTTATAAAAATTCGAAAAGGGTGAAAAACACATTCTTTGACCGCATTGAAATTTGAGGTAATCAATGTTATATTTTCAAAATCGGCATTGGACCTCTACTATCAACAAAAAAATCTGAATCCGCCCATGAACGTTAAAATCAACTTGTGAGTTATGAGAACCAAAGTCCTGTGGGAAAATAGCATGGGAATACTGATAATATTAGAATGTCATGGGAAACAAATGGTACCATGGTTCTACTCTATGTTTATCGAACGCTGGTTGGATAGTATATTCATCTTTCAATTATTTACACACTTTAGGTTATTTGCACGTGCTGCTGCTATATATTATTATATAAACTAGCCCGACGTTCGAGCAGGTTTCAAATATTCTCATTTGGATTGAGATGTGGACATTTGGCAATCCACTGTACAACTGGATTGAGGTCTTGACTTTTGGCAGGCCTCTGTACAATTGGATTGAGTTGTGGACGTTTGGCAGGCCACTGTACAATTGAATTGAGGTATTGACTCTTGGAAGGCTACTGTACAATTGAGAATGTCTGTGACCAGCGGTTACTCTGCAATGATTGGCTGGAATTGTCCAGCAAACCTGGACTGGTATCCCTCCGCTGTATTTATCTCAATGGGAAGTCGGTCTCTTAGCTGTCGCCGCTGCACGAGGAGGACGGAACAAATATTGACAATTTACACAGTTGTATGACATTTTAACGAGACAGTAGATGTCTTTATGACAGTGTTACGTTGTCAAATTTTATGACAGTTTTATTAAACTTTCACACAATATACGCAATGAATTGACATGATTTACTATCTTTTTATTATATTTACTTTATCCATTTTTTAGAAAAAGCTAATACGTCGCAGGTGACCAATTAGAAATTTGAGTCAGTGTATAATACTATGCTAACCTATAAGTTGTCATTTGGAAAGTCGAAACTACCACCAGCATGCGGAGGATCTTGCATGCGATATTATAGAAACATTGGTAATAACTTTCCAAATACTAAAACCTTGGAAAATTGATATTCACACCGTCATATAAAAAAGTGGACTAAACAAATATCCTGAGTGTTTGAAGAAAACTGAGAGGCATGCATGTTACCCGCGTAACACATCATGTTATATATTCATGTATTTACGCAGCATCGCAATTTTGTCTTCACCAAACTGGTATCAAACAAAACCTAATCACCAGTTCCAATTGTTATAAAAATAAAATATAAATCGACCTACTATTGGATTTACATTTGGCATTTCTCTAACGGATTATCTGATATTGAAATAACCACAGCGGTGGTTTACAGATAGAGCGTCCACATCGTATGTGGAAAGTCGTTCGTGGGTTCGATCCCCAGTCGAGTCATGCCAAAGATTTGAAAAATGATACTAGAAGCTTTCTCGCTTTGGGCTCAGCTTTTAGAGGATAGTTCTAGGTCTGGTCGGCTCGGTGTCAGAATAATGTGAATGAGTGGGGTTTCATACCACGTGTCTGCAGTATGATACTGCAGAGTGGCAGCACTGAAAAACATACAACCTGACATTGAAAATAGTCCCAGCGCAAACATGAAAATTATGTTATAGGTAATGGTAATGGTGATTTGAGTGCATTGCAGCATGATCTTTTACGACTTTGACACACATAATGAAAACTTGATCGGTGATAAACTACCTAATACAACAGCTTGTACAATAGTATATGATATATCGCAGTTTGACATATATTGAACAACGTAACGCAGCCCTTAATTGCATTTTAAGTTGATACCACTTTTATGGCGTTCTTTCAAAACATTCACAATTTTACTAAACGGGAATTAAACATTTACAAAAGTGGTATTTTAATAGTCTATAAACAGCTGCATTCAGAAACACGATAGGTCTTGTCAGCTCGTAATACGACTTTTTTTTCTCAACTTGATCGTCACAAAAAGCTATTAATTACTTAACTTGACGTCACCCAATAAAGAGAAAGTTGCCGTTAGACCTGTATTTGATTACAAACCGTACCTGGTGACTACTTAAAGAAAACTTCATTATGCGAAGAAACAAACATGTTGATTAGTTTGTTTGTAATGTACACGATGCATGACATTGGAGTACAATACTGAAAATTGTACGGGACGTACCGGTAAACTCGACATTTGAACCCTATGTGATATTGACGTGTTTTTTGTAACGATCGTGAAATCACACATAGACATAGACAATACTAGGTAAAGTGCATTTCCCTACAAAGGTAGCTGAGTTTAATAAAAGCAATACGGCGACGCTCTGCCGAGACATTGGTGTACTTTATTACTGAGACTAAGAGGCATTTAAGGGAAGGCATCGACCTCGTATCATATTTATCCTTTAAGAAACATAATTGGATACGTTTCTTATACAATGTACTAAATGAAATTACTAGGTCTAATTTGATAATTCGATAATATTTGGAATGAATGAATGAATGAATGAATGAATGAATGAATGAATGAATGAATGAATGAATGAATGAATGAATGAATGAATGAATGAATGAATGAATGAATGAATGAATAGGTTTAACGGTATACCGACACATTGTAGGATATTCGACACCAACAGGAAGGACGATTTCAGGTTCACTCTACATGTAAAAAAAACCCAACAAATTAACATACTGATAAAAACAACATTAACAAATACATATGCAGAATGAACCTAGAACGTTGATACCTGCAACATTGCAGAGAAAATTGTATCATATTACTAAATTGCCGCTTCTTACGACATGCATGAGCCACAATGATCCAATTCTTGCCATCACTCATATGGTTCCCTGGAACCACACAGGGGGTGGTGATTTAACCACAATAATGGACATGATGACAAAAATGATAAAATGAACATGACACCCATTTGGAGGATTCCTGCCTATCTACAGTTTTTTATTGCATATTTAGCGTCATTTTTATGCCATCGAGAGCTAACAGACGATCAGTTATCCTAACCACTGTTTCCTGGGATTAACCAGTACTCGAGCACACCCCATCTCCGCAAGTAACTGATAACTTTCCCACTTGAATCAGACGAATGATAATGAGACACATTGTCGTATATCAATCATCACGGAGACTGTTGCCGGGCGGGGGATTCGAACTCACGACCCCTGGATTGATAATCAGACGCGTAACCGACTGAGCTAATCGGGCCCGGCCTATCTACAGAGATCGATAGTCTGTTCTTAGCCGGAACCACACGGGCTATTTTGAAGTAAGCAATCCGCGTAGCTCACATTAAATTTAATTTCGCTTCCTTCTGAATAAACACAAGTATATTGAATTATCCCTTTATTATGTCAAATATTGCCACACCTGAAAATGAAAAATAAATTCTTCAAATGTATGTTACGTTTCTATAGACTAAAAAGATTGGCCCTGCCCGGATAGCTCAGTGGGTAAAGCGCCTGACTATAAATCCAGGTGTCGTGAGTTTGAATCCCCGCCATGCCACCAGTCGATGTAACGATTGGTCATCTTATCAATATTTGATTTTTTTTTATTTTATTCTGCCACAGATGCTGCAAAGATAGTTTATCAAATGCTCTTAAAACATGAACATGTTCCTAGATATGTACTTTCTTTACAACGAGCGACGTCAGTCCGGTCTTTTTCCCATGTATTTAAGGTCGTGACAATGGAGAAACCATTGCATTAACCACATATTTACATATACTTGCGTTAACAAATTGTCACACAAACAAAATACCGGTAACTGAATAAATATTTAACACCGCGACACATAAGATATTTCAATATATAGCTACCGGTTCTTCTATCAAAATAAAAATCATTTAAGTACACACAAATCGTTCTACCTCCTATTTAACGCGGTTATTTGACAGTAGTGTAAGAAAATCCTGTACCCTTTTCATCGGATCGTCAGTATTTGTAGGATAATACAAACCCATATTCAATAGGTTTCTGTTCAACATTCACGGCCTGATACACGACAATACGCGAAATTTAAAGACCATGATAATATCTTGATACTTGATTATTCGTGCCGTATTTTTTTGCGATAATTATTCTTATACGTTTAACATGCAATACAAATGTTATTGATATGTACGTTGACAGAAATTATAATAGCTGATCTGTTGAATCTTTGACCGTATTACACGATCACTGTGACCTTTAAATTGGTTTATGAACGATACAAAAAAACGATGCAAGTGAAATCTTTGCTAGTTGCATGCACATGTCTTTGTAGCATTGCTTTTAACAATTTGTAGCCATTTCGCGACGGTGTCTACCTGAGACTGTATTTTTAGCGCTGCCACACTGGAGAATAACGACGCAAACATATGCAATCGTATATACTCGGCACATTCCGTCATCTTCGGTATTAGACCTCGTAAATAATTGTAGGAATACACCAATTGGTAATTTGCCCCGGCAAGTTACTTCCCGTTATTATCGTAAACAAAAATGGCTGACTTTTCGACGTACATTCAGTATTCTTTGGACATAATGGAAATTAAACATTCTTTGAAAAAAGAGCAGCTTGAAGCGTTGCAGAATATCTTCAGTCTCCATTTTGAATGTAGTCCGGCCATGTGTTAGTCTGGTACTCGGCAGAATGGCCGGGTCACAGCAATATGGCGGCCCCCGTATTATTTCCGAGGTTATTATGTAGTAATAGCCAAGGTGTTCCGAGTGAAACGTATGGTATGGTACCCCATCCAGTCGCATTCCAGTGACACCGGCCCATCAGTCCTAGAACCATCCTTTAAACGGTGAGCGCCAAGCGAGGAAACTTCTATTATCATTTCTCAAGTCCGCCTCGCATGAGGGAGGTCCGGGGTTCGATCTACTGTCGGGTCATACCAAATACTTTAAAATTGGTACTAGAAGCTTCCTCGCTTGGCGCTCAGCATTTAGAGGTTAGTTATGGTATAGTCGGCCCGGTGTTAGTATAATGTGACTGGGTGTGTCATGATACTCCAGTGTGATAGAAAACTGTCCCAAGTAGACACAGTTTTAACATTATACAACATCATCTCTCTTGAGTGTACATGTTTTTCAGTATACATGGAACAGTTATACAAGAATAGTTATTCCAGTGTTTATTACATGTTACTTCCACACGATCTAGATGACATGTTCCCGTAGATAATGAATTTGAAAATATCACATAGGACCACATATTCAGAGACTCGCAAAAAAGCAGCTTGATTTGTGTGTGTTTTCCACGGAATTAAAGTCTACTTTAATTATGTTGTTGTTGTATGGTGTTTATCAATTTTTTAGTCATATCGCGACGGTGTCTACTTGAGACAGTATTCTGAGCGCTGTCACACTGGAGTATCATGCCGCAGACACATGGTATGATACCCCACCCAGTCACATTATACTCACACCGGGCCAACCAGACCTAGAACTATCCTCTAAATGCTGAGCGTCAAGCGAGGAAGCTTCTAGTACCATTTTTAAAGTCTTTGGTATGACCCGGCCTGGGATCAAACCCACGACCTTCCGCATGCGAGGCGGACGCTCTACCACTAGACCACGCCGCGGTCATCTACTTTAATTAACAGTTAGTCGTGTTTTTTTTCTCTTTTTTTAGTTACCAAATAGCAGTCCGTGTGTTTTCATTTTCACATAAACAAGTTAAATTGTATATAGTTTTATACATTTAAAACAGGATTAATATAATTCAGTGTAGTGAAACAGTGAAAAGGAGAGAGAGAGAAAGAGAAAAGGAGATAGAGAGAGAGAGCTGATTAATTACGTACACTATTAGATCAATACATATTAATGTTGATTATCTAAGGTTACTATTTCTAATTATTTAAACTTTATTGAACGCCATTTTCTATTATACGTTTCTAGTTTGGATTGGTCAACAAGTCAAAACCACACTATCGCTCGTTCACCAAGCCGTCATATGTCAACGTCCTCTAAGTGATTGCCTTTTAAATATGTTAAGAAAACGTTTTATAGAAAGGTTACTTATTTGAGATAGATCTAGATGTTTGCGTCTTGCGGTGTACGGAACGATCCGCAGTCGGTTGCTAAAATTGAAAATCCTTGAAATATGATAAGTTCATACAGCACGCCATTAAACAAACACTCGAACACGCCCCACACTCGTTTGTAGTTAAAATTAGATAACAGCTATTTAAGAAGTTCGCTACCATTTTAAAGTAGTGTATATTTATTCTATCATATTGGATTTAAGACCTGAACATTTTATAACACCTATCACGACGATTGATTGACTGAATAATTAGCGTCATATTAATGCTTACAGACGATCAGTTAACTTAACCGCTGTTTCCTGGGATCCTATAAAGTTAACCAGTACTCGAGCACAACACATCTCTGCAAGTAATTGATACCTTTCCCACTTGAATCAGTAGTGAGAGACGAATGATAATGATACACAATGTCGTGTATCAATCATCACGGAGACTGTTGCCGGGCGGGGATTCGAACTCACGACTCCTGGATTGATAGTCAGACGCGTTACCGACTGAGCTAATCGGACCCGGCATATCATGACGAAACATAAAGAATTGTCAGTTTCACTCTTCGTGAGTTAAATATGTGGTGCGCGTGGTCCAGTGATACAGCATGGGGCCTATTATCATAGGGTCGTGGGTCCGATCCTCCACCCCGGCTATGTGCGGCGGTGTCCTTGAGCAAGACCCTTTTTCCGCTTAGTAATAGTTCTACCCACGAAAACTTCGAGCGCGATTTGTCTAAGTTGTAATAACTTGTTTCATAATCGAAGTAACAAAAATAAGTTTAAAACTGCACCAAGATCTGTCTTTTTTTTACCACTGACCTGTCACCGCTGAGGACGTGGGTCCGAGCCCAGCTCGATCCGAAAACTTTAAATAAGAAAGTTTGCCAGTTAACCGCGGAAGGACGATGTTTCGCTCAGTGTCATATTTAGGTCTTACTTCTGTGATGGCACAGGCCATCATATATAACCTGTCATGAGCTGGAAAGGGCACCGAACCCCGTTCTAAATAAAATTTCTCAAATTTTCCGTGAGCGTCTTTAAAGTACGCAATGCGTTAAGGAGATACACTATGGGTGGAGAAAGCAGTTCTAAAATATCTCGAAATGCGTCATATAAATCTTCAGTTAGGATTAATCTTTTAAGCTGTCATTATACTTTGTCATATTTATTGTCCCGTATTCACTTAAGTACCGGAATACTTATTTATATTCATATATCTGAGGTTTTGTTTTAATATAGTGATTGTTCCATTGAATGGATTTAAACGGAAAGTTCACATGCCAGGGCGATTTCAAACAAAGCATTGAAATCAGCAGAGCTTTCCTTTTATTCTCCATAAACACAAGGCATGTATTTTTTTGGTTTAATCCTATTAATTTTTAAAGGTAGACGAAACTAAAGGGGACAAAGGGAGTGTTTGACTAACAAAAACAAATACTATACACCGCTTTCTTTTCTCTATGCGTGTATCGTCGTCGTGAACTTCCGGATGGTACGTGCAACTCGTTTGCGTGTCAATCTACTTGTCGTGAGTTCGAGTCCAGGTCCGGACACAGATCCCTGCTTTGCTTCTATGATATACATCTCACACTTACTAAATGCGATGGTCATAAATTTCAATAAGTATGTGCTATGCCCAAACAATACGATTGGGAATCCAAACGAGATGTTATTACACCATGGTTGAGTTTAAATATCAATGTAAGCTACAACTGAAATCATTTAAAAAATCGAAAAATGACATGAATGAGTTTTGTAATGATCCGTTAACTATATTGTAGTGATCCTTTCATTGTATTGTAGTGATCTTTTAACTGCATTGTAGTGCTCCTTTAATTATAGTGTAGTGATACTTTAACTACATTGTAGTGCTCCTTTAATTATAGTGTAGTGATACTTTAATTATAGTGTAGTGATACTTTAACTACATTGTAGTGCTCCTTTAATTGTAGTGTAGTGATCCTTTAACTACATTGTAGTGCTCCTTTTATTGCATTGTATTGCTCCTTTAACTGCATTGTAGTGATCCTTTAATTGTATTGTAGTGATCCTTTAATTGTAGTGTAGTGCTCCTTTAATTGTAGTGTAGTGCTCCTTTAATTGCACTGGAGTGCTCCTTTAACTGCATTGTAGTGATCCTTTAGTTGTAGTGTAGTGCTCCTTTAACTACATTGTAGTGCTCCTTTAATTGCATTGTAGTGCTCCTTTAACTGCATTGTAGTGCTCCTTTAATTAAAGTGTAGTGATACTTCAACTACATTGTTGTGCTCCTTTAATTGTAGTGTAGTGCTCCTTTAACTACATTGTAGTGCTCATTTAACTGCATTGTAGTGCTCCTTTAACTGCATTGTAGTGCTCATTTAATTGTAGTGTAGTGATCCTTTAACTGCATTGTATTGCTCCTTTAATTGTAGTTTAGTGATCCGTTAACTGCATTGTAGTGATCCTTTAATTGTATTGTAGTGCTCCTTTAACTGCATTGTAGTGATCCTTTAATCGTAGTGTAGTGCTCCTTTAACTACATTGTAGTGCTCCTTTAATTGCATTGTAGTGCTCCTTTAACTGCATTGTAGTGCTCCTTTAAATATAGTGTAGTGATACTTTAACTACATTGTAGTGCTCCTTTAATTGTAGTGTAGTGCTCCTTTAACTGCATTGTAGTGCTCCTTTAACTGAATTAAAGTGCTTCTTTAACTGCATTGTAGTGCTCCTTTAATTGAAGTGTAGTGCTCCTTTAATTATAGTGTAGTGATCCTTTAATTGTATTGCTTTGTTCTTCTAATTGCATTGCAGTGTTCCTTTAACTAGATTAACTTTTTCTTGTTGTCAGTTATGTCATTTATACGCGTGTTTTAACAACTGCTGGCATGCTATCTACTTTAAAATAATTCAGTAAGTGAATTGGATTAATTTTTTGACCATACATAGTGACATTGATTTTAGACTGATCGAAAGTTGATGCATTCAAAAGTATTTATATAATACGATCGCAGTAAGTAGTTCTCTGTCTGTATTAAGGTTCGCGATCTTTATTTACTTTTACCATGTTGGAAATTAGCCGTGTGATTGTCAAACTGATGCTTAATGCTTGTTTCTTTGTTGATAGTAGATAATATATTGACATCGTAATATATATCGTGAATGTAGGTATACATGTATACACTTGTATATGTATGTGTCCGTGTATGTGTCCGTGTATGTGTCCGTCAATGTGTCCGTGTAATGTGTCCGTGTAATGTGTCCGTGTATGTGTCCGTGTATGTGTACGTGTATGTGTCCGTGTATGTGTCCATGTATGTGTCCGTGTAATGTGTCCGTGTATATGTTAGGGAAGTTTTAAAAGTAAACCGTGTTTGTGTAACTGATACTTAATCCTTTTTTATGTTGAAAGTTAGTAAATGATATAGTTATGCACAATGATGTGTATATACGTATAAAATTGTGTATGTATTTGTTCAAGTATATGTATATATCTATCTTCGTGTAAGTAAATTATATTATATTTTAACACATATCATGAATATATGTATAAAAATCGTATGTGTCTATGCGTATGGAATGTCCATAAAAAATAGTTTATGTTGATAGTTAGTAAATAGTAGTATTATGTCTCAATACTATGGTATTAGCGAAAACACGGATATCATTTGGTGTTGCAAGAATGGAGAATCCAATTATTGCCCACCGTATGTGTTGTTACATTTCACTTAAATTCAATATTTTGTTAAGCATAAACATACACAATGTTTATCGCCATTACACTGTTTTGGCGATTTATACAATACAAACATGAATACAAGTCTGAGTGGTCACAATGCAGCGGAGCCCGTGGTCCAGTGGTAGAGCATCGAGCCCATAATAGGAGAGTCGTGGGTACGATTCTCAGCCACGGCTATGTGTAATGCCCTTAAGCAAGATACTTTTTTCCGAATATTTTTAGTTCTGGTCCTACCTAGGAAGACGTTGAGTGCGATTTGTCAAAGTTGTAAAAACTTGTTTCACAATCAAAGTGAAATTAAAACTATTTACAATACAAGTCGAACATTTTGGTATCAATATTTATTGTAGTATTGTATTTTTTGTGTGATGAAACAAAATATTATAATAGCATAATAATGAAACAGATAAAACAGTATTTTATTGATGATATGGTTACCTTTTCGTTTTGCGTATTGCGTTTTAATTTACTGCTCCTGGTTGACAATATAAAGAATTGTTTACTTAGTGGAAATAAGTTCATGTAAAAACAAGCTTTATGTCTATATCAGGAATAAAACAATGCTCGAAAGGAAACGGTATACTTAATTAAGTGTATCAATCAATTAAGATAAAACAAAGACTTTCCGGAGTTGATACATAATTGATATGTCGGGGAAGTACTCCGTGAACCTAAATCTCTCTGCTCCAACGTAACAGTTGCAAAAGACAACCATTGTGAGTTATACAAACGGTCAATCATTTGTATGGCGAACTGTCAATAATGAAAGCTATGGAAAATATATACCTAAAGTTCTGAATATCATATATCACTGGTGTGTTTCGTGCCAGTATTGACACAGTTAGCTAGAACTTTAAGTGTTCTGTCTTATGGTCTGAACCTATTTGTTTTATTTTTTATTTTTTGAAGACTCGTTGGTAAAATTTAAGATCTTCTTTTGAGAAGTTATAGAAATAGTTCCGGACTCATATTCCTGTTTACGTGATATGGAATATTTATTTATATTTACGGATGTGAAGTTATAGAGTTCAGCATAACGACTTTTGCATGGAGTTTGTCTTCTCGCTTTTTTATTTAATTATGGAATATTTATGGAATTTATCAGGAGTTCCTTTGACATGCTGTGGAATCTGTCACAAACAAATATATCGGTTTGACTTTTAGTATAAAACATTATTAAATTCTTTCTTGACATAACCGTTAAAAGACTGAACAGAAATTCTATTTTGCCGTAAGCATCATTGCACTGATCATCTTAATGGGTAAATATATATGTTTTAAATCATTAAATTAGTGAGAGTCATTTTCATGGTTTTTAACCCTTTACTTCATAGAGACGCCTTTGGACACCTCTAATATGACGTCTTTGGACACCTCTAATATAGAATTTTAATTATAGGGTGAATTATGTTTATATTAACTGACATAGTGGAAAACAGTGCAGGAAGTGTTCAGATTCCTCGTTGAACTCTTCCTGCACTGTTTTCAAAAGCCTTCTGTGATTGGTGCGGGAAAACACGTATCTATGGAGTAAAGGGTTAAACAAAATCATATTGCAAATTTAATCTAAGAATAATAATATTTCGCCAAGCTACATTAATATATAAACGATTAGTTTTAGTTTAAATATTAATGTATATAATATAAGTTTTTAGTATATATTTTCATTCTTGGTGTTATTACCCAGACTTATATATGTATGGGAAATGTTATACGTAATTTATCAGGATGTTTTTGCATTTGAAGATTGTTTCCAAAATGAGGATAATTTTGTTAAAACGGATTCCCGATTTGAGTGCCCTAAGAAAGATTAGTTTCATTTGGCTACCCTCTTTAAATAAAGACTTCCAATTGTATTTAAAAAGTCTATAAACTTTACTATACTTGGTCGTCTAGTGTAATATGCCGGTATATATTCATCTCTTATGCGAATGTATCAAGGACAAACAATGATGAAGTGACATTCGTCTTCTATTTCATCTAGTGAACACGCCTTACACGTATGGTCGTTTTTTTTTTAAAAAATCGGTTGCCCCCAGTTACAATCAATAGATAAGTGATAAAAGTATAATTTATATAAAAGTGTTTCTGTTTTTTTTTCTGTTATTCATTAAATTCAAAGAAACAAACACTTAAAATAATTGATTTTAATCACCGGTATAGTGTTGACGACGTTTCGTTAAACATATTTTCCTCCACTGTGACGTGTATGTTTAATATATTTGTTAATATGTTTCTTAATAAAATAAAACAAAACATTTGTGTTGATTGGCGATGGAAATAACCATTCTGTTCTGTTCTGTTCTGTTCTGTTCTGTTCTGTTCGTTATAACAGCTTGTTATTTCGATTTCGATTGTATTAGAAGATCTTGTTGACTAATTCTGTGATACGTAGGCACTAGATTATTTTCAATGTGTATCAAAATATCTCGTTGAAACATTTTAAAAAAATATATTAAAAAGTAGTTGACACAAAGCGGACTTTATCAGCACTTATCAAGATTAAACGAAATATAAAATCTATAATCCGGTCTGCTTATCGAGCGGTTTAATTGGCATTAAACTCAAACTGAGTCATTTTAAATATTTTTTGTTTGGCAGCTAGACTAATTTGATAAAATTTATTAAATTGCTGTTTTTTATTAATGAATAATAATTCAAAAGTTGTCCGCAAATGGGGTGTTACGGGCGGCTCTTCTCATTCGTTAATCTTAATCTCTAGTAACGCCACTAAAAGACCCACCGATATACGTCTCACAAACCAATTAATTTTGTACTGTTCTACATATAGAGACATGCACTTCTGGAACACTGGATACATAACCAATGGTTCTAAAAGTGCCTTATTCCCATAGATAGTCCTCTGTTGGTCCAAATATGCAGAAAAAAACATGGGGTTGACCAGGTTGCTTTTTCACAATTTCGATGGTTTGATGGCACCCCTTCATTTTTGACAATTCTGCCCATTTGTTGCAGTGTATCACTACGCATCTTTAAACTGTTATAGCATCATCAAACAGTTCCCAGGCTCACCCAAACTTTGCAGAAATCATGAAAATGTTCCAATGTTCCCATATGCACAAAGAAATATGACATTTTATGCATTTTTAAAAAAAAAAATTACCCAACCGCTTTACACAGCTCTTATTTCTTGGGCGTAATAATCTTGCTACCGTCATGTAAGGGAGGTAATTGTTCAGTGAGACCTATAGTCCCATAATTGATATGTATTCTACATTAAGCCGTCCGCTTATATACGTATTGACGTTGGTGACGACGTTTTGCTCAAGCCACTGTCAAGTGGGTAGTTATTACATACAAGCAAAATTAAGTTCTTAGAAGTTAAAATATTAAAGTCAATTCTCAAAAGTCAATAAAAATTCTTTACTCAATAATTCTGGGAAATTCGCCGTTATGAAAGTAATTAACTTAATCAAACATATACATATATAAAGGTAGCATTAATACTTCTTTCATGTAGAACGGTACTTGGTTAAGACATTTGACCTGGGGTATATTTGACGATTTTGATCACTTTGACCATTTAAATACCGTTTTCAAGATGCTTTAAACATACTCATATTTCAGTTAGTGCTAGAACCTCAGTTTCTATTGCGTTAGTCAGTTTTTATTTATTTATATTTTCAGAACAATGGAATATTAACCACATTCTGCAATTATGGGTGACTTCAACGAAGACCATCAACGTTCTTTTACAACGCTATGAACTATAAAGTTTGAATATGATGTAATCAAGATGGAGATTTTCTTCTGATATCGATTTTGATAACACATGAAACTACACTATTTTAAAGTGATATCAAAAATTAAAAAAAAAAAGCAAAGTGGTCTAAGGAATGAAAAATAAATTCAGTAGTTTTGTAGTTCAGATTTCATTCATCAGCATTTAGTAAAATATGCTTAAATTCACCACAGCATTGCCAAACGACGAAGGTATAATTTCACCAACCCATCATAAGGATCTTGAGTATACGCGAAACGCCATTGAACTTTCGGCTGGGACAAAAACGGCAACGAAAATGGCGATTAAACGGAGAGGTGTAACTAAACGAATAGTTCCACGTGATGGACAGCAGGGACATGAGTCGTCCCATCTTCCACCGATAAGCCATTCTGGTTCCCCGATGGCAGTCACGTTGCCTGCGCAGGTAATGACAGATAGAAGAGACAGTTACAATAATGCCACATTAAGCAGACGTAAAGATGTCCGGACACCGTACATATCGCACGTGGGTATAAATAGAACGACTGACGTCACTACTCCATATGTTCTTCATTCACAAGTGACGAACATTGACCCCGCCCTAATAGTGCGAGAACATTCAAAACTATCAGCCAATGTTCTCGAACTGAAAAATGAACCAGGGCTGAAACACGAATCAACCTTTTCTAGTTTACAGAAACTTCCAACTAGCAATTCACCGATAATCGACAAGCGACCACGAGGCAGGCACGGAAGACATAAAAGTAGCAGTTTTAATGAAAACGATATAATAGACCGGAATGGTGACATTAAAGAACTAACTATTCAAAGCAATCAGATGGGACTGTACAGAAGAGTTGATCGCCGTCAAAGAGACCTAACAAAGGGCAAGGACGAATCATTTTCAATCCGAAAGAAAATTGAACAGTTCCGAAGATGGCACGAGGAGCAATATAAGGACAAAATAAAGAAGCTTAAGCAAGAAGTTGACCATCAATTCGAAGCAGAACAGACTAAGTTCATTCGTCAGGTGGGTGCTCTAAGGGACACACCAACGTCAAAAAATGATATGTCAGTACCTGGTGATACAGATAAAGTTCCGTCAGAAGTGTCTCATGAGAAAATGGATGAGGACAAAATGACACCAAATTTGTCTAACACGAACGATACGTCAAAACCGCGTTCCGAATCGGCACGCACGTGGCATACATGGAGACAAGTGAATGATTCCTACGCGTATAATGACGTGCATAAGTACATTAAAGAAAACGAGCTCATGGATGACGAAAAGGCAACTTGGATAAAAAAATGGATTATCGAGGTTAATAAATCAATGAAGGACCAACATCATGAAACTATATTATGATGACAAAGCAAGTAATAGTGCTGGAGTTCCCTAACTGAATCGTTTTGTGTGTGTTTTTATACCAAACATGCAAAGCAGCCGCTGTAACCAAACATTTACAGTATAAGGTTACATATGGTGACATTGAAAACAACTCGCTGTGATAGTGTAACATTGAGCAAAATGGATATAGGTGATGATTCTAAAGTGGGATTTGAGAATAATAAGAAAATATATACATGTATCAGTGTTTTAAAATAAATACTGCTAATTTTAAAATGCAATTCGAAATCTCTTTGCGTTCGCACTCATGGGAAAATTTGTATAATAGCCACGTGTTTCAAACATAAATATATATCTTGTTAATATCGTAGAAGAAGGTTCTACACTTCTAAGTAATTCAGTAAGTGACTTGAAGAACGCATGTGTTGGTATAGTAAACGCTCTACCTACCATTAAGGGAGAAAGGAGAAACCTACTTTAACATTTGCCACAGTCTGAAAGGCATAGTATGATATATAACATATCTTAAGAGCATACTTTGATAAAGTTGATAGTATGCAGAACATATATAATTATTGATTTGTTACACTTTGTTTTAGATTAAATAATTACATGTTATATATGGGGATGGTTTCAGTAAACATCTCAAAATGAGATTTTTCTCTACTCAAAAACATCAATCACTCTTACTGATTTCTTGAATTTGTAATATATTAATTGAACACAATAAAATCAAACTTAGAACAAGAATTAACTCAAATGTAAAGGATAACATGCAAAATAATCAATGTAAATGAAGTTATAGCGTTTAAAAAATGAGTTGAGAAAATCCTAAAGTTGAGATGTTTAATAAAACTGGGACCTGGTTTTCTGTAGTCGAGAAACTTAGTCAATGAAAAATGAAATAGCGCTGTAACCGGCACTTAGCGACATGAGGGGTGTCGTATGCTTTATCACCACTCATGAACTTAATCTATAAAACCGCCTTAAGATTACTTATCTCTCACCACTAAAGTCGTAGGTGCGAGTCCCGTTGGCTCCAAAAACTTTATGTGAGAAAGTTTGCCAGTTACTTGCGGAAGGACGATGGTTCTACTCAGTCTTACGTCTTTCGCCACCAGTAAAACTGGATATGCCATAAACAACCTGAAATCTGTTGAAAAAGGTTTTTCAACCCCATTCAAAAAAAAAATAAACAAAAAAAAAACAACTATAAACCGAGATCTCTATTTATCGCTGCCTGATACTTGTGCTTCCAAGGTATCATTTTATCCAACATTTTTACAAACAAGGCGATCTTACGCCAGCTAAAATCATTAAAAACAGTATCAATTACAATAGCGACTTTTTTGTCAAGTATTAATCTTTAATTTGTATTACTGTTATTATGTATAGTTATCAATGGGCTTCTGGTATACACGATCTGATTAATACAACAAATCGAAATTGACACCCCATTCTGGCATATCTGTCAGTTCTATTTTATTCTGAGATACATTTTATCTCAAATAATGACAGGCAAACTTTTTGTTCAATTTAACTTTAGTTGTTAATTTATCGCTTCATAACAAACAAAATTACTGCATTGTTTAAGCATGAACGCTTTTATATAACATGTATTTTTTTATCACATTTGTTAATTTGTTATTCTTTTGATTGTTGTTATAATCATTTATGGTTAGTACATCTATTTAAAATCATAACTTATAATTGTGAATCAGTACATTTTAATATTTTAATTTTATTTTTAATTTTATTAAACACTTTGCAATATTGTAGATTGTTTGCCTTTATTTTCGTATATTTCAATGAATTACTGATACCATTCGAATACATCCGGAATTAAGTGTAAAACTAGTTTAATTCTACACAGATAATGAAGGTAGATAGTTTAGTTTAACGTAAAACCCCTCGACATGTGAGCAAGATTATTTATAACTTTAGTGCTTTTATCATCGATATTTGTAAGCTTGAATACCGCAAGACAACAGTAAGATATATTCGGTTTGTCATTACATATTGCATATATTTTATTGTCTAAAATACCAATAAATGTAATCATGGACAATGGTAATATTGCGTTTATAATCAACAACACAGTAAAATAATGCACTAAAGACTTATAAAAAGTATAACACCATGAGATTGACATAGTTCTTTACGTTTGGGACCTCTTGAAGAGATGGCGATACGTCCCCAGGTTTTGAATGCATAATGGCATATTCAATCATTTTGATTTTCTTATAATTTCTTTTCACAGAGTAACAAGACTGGATAAAATCTGTTAAGACAAAAGAACAGCAGCAGTTTTTCCATCGCACCGTTACATGTTTCCTTTAAGTTAGAACAGAACAGAACTGTTCTGTTCTTTAAGTTAGAGATGATGCACAGCTGCTTATTTAGAGCACCACGTGCCATCTAGAATAGTTTCAAAACAAAGCATGTTTTGCTCTGCACTTGTAATACATGCACGATTCAATATAATGACTTATATTGTTATATACATATCACATATATGTGTATACAAGGACTTGTATAGAAAAGGATAAGTAACTCATTGCAATTTTGTGTATTCACGCAAAATTTCGCGAAATTTTATTTTCAACTATCTCAGTTTCCATCCATTTCAGTATTACAAACCATTCTGCAAAACAGAAACATTCCCATTATTTTTGTGTTCACAATTATGGATGTTTTAGTGATAATAAAATGTACATACCCCCATTTATAACTACTTAATGTTTGGCTTTAACGGCAATATGTTATATAATACAAATTGTCAAAATCAGAGGAAACGGCAATATAACATATAACTTTATAAATTTTCTGTAGAATAAATAAGCTGCTCGTGTATTTTGAATGACAAATGTTCTAAAATTGTAATTTTTCTTTGGATATTTGTTCGAAATTCAGTCAGGAGATGCAAGTTTCTTATCCTTTTATACCTAAGTCTTTATAAGTATATATATATTATGAATATTTGTTGATGCTATTTATATCATTTGTTGATGTTATCATTTTGTTTTCAGTATTAAATGTGCCAATATTGATTTTTTGTTGGTCGGGACAAAATGCATGTCCAGTTGAATGTACAAGTTTAGCTCGTTACGTAATATATATAAATCCCTTGAGGTATGCTTGATATACTGAGATCGATTATTGATTTTAGAGATCTTACATGGTTTGGAGGCTTGCTTAAAAACTTCTATGCAACTTTAATAGTATTTCATTACTTGCAGTATTTATAGTATCAGGAAAACACACCAAAAAGCGTATAATCATATACATAAGCACATCTCAAAAATCATTGTAGACTAGTGTTTGTGTTTATCAGCCGTGTATCGGACAACCTGGAGGGCTAAATTGTCCATAGATGCGCACAATCGTCTTAATAAACCCAGGTTTAGCTGACAAATGTTTAAGATGAAACCTTCACGCAAATCATTCAGCATAATACACACTTACAGTTATTTGTAAGAAATTGGTAAGATAGTTGAGCACACATATTATACAGCTGTTTAACGTTTAGTGCGTTTAATATGTTTAGGGGTCATATCAGATCAAACGAAATCCGTCTGAACCGTAATTCAGTATGGAATCATTGGAACTGATGGTATTTCTCTTGAAAGCTCCTTTCGATCATTTCGTTATAGTCAAGAGAATTGCTTTAAATTGACGATATTGCCAACATGCATTTGAAGGAAAAGCAAATATTCTAGGACAAAAGCGTTCTTCACATCAATTTATTAAAGCCACCCAATGAGTAATACATAACGAGTTACAATGGTTACAACAACAAAGTCATTGCACTTAATGACTAAGAAATGAAATTGAAGTAATACGTAGAGTGAATGTATTTATAAATACAAAATATGGTTAGACGAGAATATACGAGAATATACAGTTGGAACTTTCTGTTTTCTTTATATTTCCAACGCAGATCTTATTTAACTAACCACAGAAACAGTTTATTTATTAACCTGATCAAAAAGGTCAACTGAGGGAACTTTATTACGCCGTTTTTCAAGCTATCGTTACGGGAAAAAATATTTCGCATAAAGGAACACATTTTATGCACTTAAACTGTTCTAAATGTCTGAATAGATAAAGTACCATTAAATCAAATGATTTGCAATAAACAGTCATGCTTATTTGCAAACACTCCTGTAATTCACCGAACCTTCTAAAGAATCTTTAGCAAACGTCGCAATAAACGAGTAAAATGCAAAGGGCATACGTAATGATCATTTATTTGGCGAAGGTAATAATGATTTATCATATGTGCACGAACGAGATCTAATTCAAGATGATGAGAGGTGAAACAACGAGTCATTGAAAGTGTATCTTCGGGCGTCTCATATCAAAGATAATTAACAAAAGACAACGAAATGGAGCGGTTGAAGACACATTCCTTGAGCATAGTTCTAGAAATGTTTTCCGCACTTCTTCTCTGAAATAATATGCAAAATTGTAATACAACCAAAGCAGAAATAGAACAATTATAGTAAGAACAATGCCTACAATATACATGGCCTGACGAAGTGACATCAATGGTCACCGTGTTGCCGACTGTCATTAAAATACTGCCTGCTAGGAGCATAAAATAACAATATAGTTAATATAACATACTGTATTCATAAAAAAGTATATGGAATTATGGTTTTCAATCTTATATTTAATAGTTAAGTTGAAATGCACAACAAAATATTGTATTATTTTATGTTATAACGGTTCATGCATTCTGATAGATTACAAGTTCTTCTTTCATTAAGTACATACGTATTGACGGATAAAAATAGTTATCATCAAATTAGAAGATATGCGTGCGTGCGTGCGTGCGTGCGTGTATGCGTGCGAGTTTGTGTTTGTATGTGTGTGTGTGTGTGTGTGTGTATGTGTGTGTGTGTTTGTGTGTGTGTGTGTGTGTGTGTGTGTGTGTGTGTGTGTGTGTGTTAGATTTTGATGTAACGTTTTTTTTGTGATGTTTGGTTGTTGTTGTTTTTTGCTCTGACTTCGCTTTTTTGTCCACAAGGTATGGCATTAACCACGAATGCTATTTAAGAAACAAATGCCAATTGATCTATATATATGTTGATATATACAATGCAATGAACAGCCAGGGATATAGATTCAGATGCAAGTTTCTTGTGGAGAAAAGTCCACCCGGGAAAGGCAATTCGTCCCAAATTCACATTTAACTACATGTTATATCTGATTCCGGACGAATATATTTTATATATCTTACTGTAATCTGCTATAGAAAGCATACGTCATAACGTGTGGACACAAAACATAAATGTTGACAGAAAAGCTGGTCGCATGTTATGTCTAATTTTTATCGGTTACATTTCAATGTATTATTTGAATGTCCTATAGAAACACATGTAAAAACAAATACATTACATTCATTCATTGAAAATAAATGATTTTTAAGAAATCGAAGGATATTCTATTGATTTCTTCAGTTCAAATGTATAGTTTGGTAGTCTACATGACAAGCTGATCTGTGATTTATATTAAATGTTCATGTGTTAAATATTAATTAAATTTTATTTAAAGAAATATATATATATGTAAATATATATTGAAATGTTCTTTGTATTTCTAAATGCAATGTTTAAAACTGTTATAAGGAAAAATACAATTTACGAGATGAATTGCCTTATTTTTTCCGTTTTCCTTATAATTCCTTTCATAATATCTTAGGACGCATTTCATATTTAATCAATAGTCTTATACAAACATGACCATAAGAAACGAATCGTATTCAATTACGGTGTTGGTTGATATTCAGTACGCGCATGCTATTACTTTAAAAATCATTTCTAATCTGAACATTTCTTTTTTAAATGATTTTTAAAACTAATACATTGACGTATTATCCCAGTAATTATCACTCAAATTCATTTAATAAACCCGACGGTCGAACACTTTAAAGGTATATTTATCGCTAAAATCGATACCCTGAGCATATTTCTCCAAGTTAATTATCTATTTAAAACATAATTGTTCTTTGGAACAATCAATACTGTGCTATTAAAAAATCGACCCCATACGAGCGTAAGTATACGCCGATAACCTCCGTTATAACAAATACCATTGTTCTGTGTTATTAGATAGCTAACGACTGTATAGTTAACCGGAGTGTGTGTGATTAGCTTGGTCTAGGACAACACACTGTCAGAAAAATATCGCTAATATGCAATTTACATACTACAATTCATTTATCAAAGAATTATTTTTTTCTAATTTATGTCTGTCTGTCAAAACTGCCAGTTTTTTTTAAAGGATTTAAATTTCTTTCAGAAATAGAACAAATTTTATTATGTGTGTATATTTAACAAATATAGGTCATATGGAATATTACCTTAACGAGTATTGAAAACAATACACGTTCATCAGGGCTTGTATACCTTCTCTAGTTTGATCAAATGTGTTCAAATTCTGTTGCTTATATCTATTTGAAACAAACTATCAAATTACGTGAATCTTATTACCAGCTTCGATTTGGCAGATATTTTAAAAATATGAATATAATAGAGTGTGATTTTCAGTTTCATTGTCATATACCGACGTCAAACTTTGAAAATGTAAAACTCTCGTCGCACAGCAATGTAAAAAGTAATATTTGGATAAATTTATAAACTACCTTGTCACTCACGATAGTTTGTTTATCTATACGACTACTTAGTAACAAGTCGAGTTTGGTAGGCTCAGTCGGTAGTGCGTTTGAGTTCGAATCCCAACCCGTTCACAGTTTCCGTGATGACTGGTATTTGTTCTTTATCTCTTATCGCTGATCCAAGTGAGAAAGTTATCAGTTACTTACGGATAATGGGTGTGCTGGAGTACTGGTTAAGTTTACAGGATCCTAGGTAAACGTTGTTAGGTTGATTGATTGTATGTTAGCCCTAGATGACACAAAACTTGACGCAAAATATTCAAACAAACAAACAAACAAGCACAACTTAACAACAACACTTTTTGTAGAATCAATTTATAATCTTCTTGTACAGAAAACCGTTACAAAAAAGCCTGGTTAGGAAAGTTATAAATATCCAAAACATTTTATAATGGCGTTCAACACCATTTTTAACAAATTTCAGGTTATAAAAGACATATGCAGTTTTATTGGTGGAGAAATACATCAGACTGAATCTGAGTAGAACCACCGTCCTATCGCAAGTAACTGGCAAACTTTCTTACATAAAGTTTTTCGAACGAGCTGGACTCAAACCTGCAACCTTAGCGGTGAGAGGGCCCACATTTTGAATGAATAAATGAAACGCTACCCTGTTATATACCGGCTACAGGATAGCAGAGTGTCCATGCTTATTTTCCACTTACAATAAAAGATAACTTCATTTAACCAAAATAGAGAATATCAACCAGCGAGATTGCAAAACAAAATAGTGCATTGATTTCAGCATAGCAGCAAAGCTTAATAAAGACCCAATTTCAATATATTGAATTCTTCATTATCAATACTTAACTAATGCTTAATTAGTTGCCATTTTAGGCATGGTCGAATGATCGAAATTGTATTTTCATCGCTCATAAAAATCAATCGTCTACATCTACGTTACACGGGTGATAACTGTGTAATTGTTGTTTTCTTAAATATATTCACAGTACTTTCCCTTTGTCAGTTTAATGTGCGGAATAGAGACACGTCTGCGTTCACATTATATACGTGAGAACAGATTGCATATATTGACCCGGAGTGTTATGCACAAGTAATTCTTAAGACAATCCTTAGACTTTAACTCAAGAATGCATTTTGAAAAACAAAACAAACACAATTGAGACCATATATTGAGACCAAAATAAGCGAGCATGCAGGACCATCTAATATATAGTCAAATAAACTCTAACACTTAGTCTATCTGTCATGGTAAACAAGATATGTAAGGTTGAACTTTGGATTTTTCAAGAATACATCTAAGAATATTCTCAAAAATGGTTGGTGAATACGACTGATGATCTGAATCATTCATCATCTTGACACATCTCCCGGTGGACATATATTTGCCTATTTCAGAGTCATGGGCAATGGTAAATTTGTTTGCATTTACTAATATAACTTGTTTTGGTATATAGATCAACTACTACTGCACAATATCGCTAACGACACGCATCAGAGAAACCCCCAAACAACTATCTTGTGGAGATGGTAGCGGTTAATGGTTCAGTAAAAGAGGACTGACCTGCTCATTCTCTCTGTAAATCTACAAACAACTATACTGAGGAGATGGTGATGGTATATGATCAAGTAAAAGAGGATTGACCTGCTCATACTCTCTGTAAATCTACAAACAAATATCTTGAAGAGATGGTGATGGTTAATGATCCAGTAAAAGAGGACTGACCTGCTCATACTCTCTGTAAATCTACAAACAACTATTTTGATGAGATGGTGATGGTTAATGATCCAGTAAAAGAGGACTGACCTGCTCATACTCTCTGTAAATCCACAAACAACTATCTTGAGGAGATGGTAGCGGTTAATGGTTCATTAAAAGAGGACTGACCTGCTCATACTCTCTGTAAATCTACAAACAACTATTTTGAGGAGATGGTGATGGTTAATGATCCAGTAAAAGAGGACTGACCTGCTCATACTTTCTGTAAATCTACAAACAACTATATTGAGGAGATGGTGATGGTTAATGATCCAGTAAAAGAGGACTGACCTGCTCATACTCTCTGTAAATCTACAAACAACTACATTGAGGAGATGGTGATGGTAAATGATCCAGTAAAAGAGGACAGACCTGCTCATACTCTCTGTAAATCTACAAACAACTATTTTGAGGAAATGGTGATGATTAATGATCCAGTAAAAGAGGACTGACCTGCTCATACTCTCTGTAAATCCACAAACAACTATCTTGAAGAGATGGTTGTAGTTAATGATCCAGTAAAAGAGGACTGGCCTACTCATACTTTCTGTTTATCTACAAACAACTATCTTGAGGAGATGGTGATGGTTAATGATCCAGTAAAAGATGACTGGCTGCTCATACTCTCTGTAAATCCACAAACAACTATATTGAGGAGATGGTGGTGGTTAATGATCCAGTAAAAGAGGACTGGCTGCTCATACTCTCTGTAAATCCACAAACAACTATATTAAGGAGACAGTGTTGGTTAATGATCCAGTAAAAGAGGACTGACTTGCTCATACTCTCTGTAAATCCACAAACAACTATCTTGAGGAGATGGTGGTGGTTAATGATCCAGTAAAAGAGGACTGACCTGCTCATACTCTCCGCAAATCCACAAACAACTATCTTGAAGAGATGGTGGTGGTTAATGATCCAGTAAAAGAGGACTGACCTGCTCATACTCTCTGTAAATACACAAACAACTATCTTGAGGAGATGGTAGCGGTTAATGGTTCAGTAAAAGAGGACTGACCTGCTCATACTCTCTGTATATCTACAAACAATTATTTTGAGGAGATGGTGATGGTTAATGATCCAGTAAAAGAGGACTGACCTGATCATACTTTCTGTAAATCTACAAACAACTATACTGAGGAGATGGTGGTGGTAAATGATCCAGTAAAAGAGGATTGACCTGCTCATACTCTCTGTAAATCCACAAACAACTATCTTGAGGAGATGGTTGTAGTTAATGATCCAGTAAAAGTGGACTGGCCTACTCATACATTCTGTATATCTACAAACAACTATCTTGAGGAGATGGTGATGGTTAATGATCCAGTAAAAGATGACTGGTTGCTCATACTCTCTGTAAATCCACAAACAACTATCTTGAGGAGATGGTGGTGGTTAAAGATCTAGTAAAATATGACTGGCTGCTCATACTCTCTGAAAATCCACAAACAACTATCTTGAGGAGATGGTGGTGGTTAATGATCCAGTAAAAGAGGACTGACCTTCTCATACTCTCCGCAAATCCACAAACAACTATCTTGAGGAGATGGTGGTGGTTAATGATCCAGTAAAAGAGGACTGACCTGCTCATACTCTCAGTAAATCCACAAACAACTATCTTGAGGAGATGGTGATGGTAAATGATTCAGTAAAAGAGGACTGACTTGCTCATACTCTCCGCAAATCCACAAACAACTATCTTGAGGAGATGGTGGTGGTTAATGATCCAGTAAAAGAGAACTGGCTGCTCATACTCTCTGCATATCCCCAAACAAAATATCTTGAGGAGATGGTGGTGGTTAATGATCCAGTAAAAGAGAACTGACCCGCTCATTTTCACTGCAAATCCATAAACAACTATATTGAGGAGAGGTTGGTGGTTAATGATCCAGTAAAATATGACTGGCTACTCATACTCTCTGTAAATCCACAAAAAACTATATTGAGGAGATGGTGACGGTTAATGATCCAGTAAAAGAGAATTGGTTGCTCATACTCTCTGTAAATCGACAAACAACTATCTTGAGGAGATGGTGGTGGTTAATGATCCAATAAAAGAGGACTGACCTGCTCATACTCTCCGTAAATCCACAAACAACTATCTTGAGGAGATGGCGATGGTTAATGATCCAGTAAAAGAGGACTGACCTGCTCATACTCTCCGCAAATCCACAAACAACTATATTGAGGAGATGGTTGTGGTTAATGATCCAGTGAAAGAGAACTGGCTGCTCATACTCTCTGCATATCCCATAACAACTATCTTGAGGAGATGGTGGTGGTTAATGATCCTGTAAAAGAGGACTGACCTGCTCATTTTCTCTGCAAATCCATAAACAACTATATTGAGGAGATGGTGGTGGTTTATGATCCAGTAAAATATGACTGGCTGCTCATACTCTCTGTAAATCCACAAACAACTATATTGAGGAGATGGTGGTGGTTATTGATCGAGTAAAAAGGGACTGGCTGCTCATACTCTCTGTAAATCCACAAACAACTATATTGAGGAGATGGTGGTGGTTATTGATCCAGTAAAAGAGGACTGGTTGCTCATACTCTCCGTCAATCCGCAAACAACTATATTGAGGAGATGGTGGTGGTTAATGATCCAGTAAAAGATGACTGGCTACTCATACTCTCTGTAAATCCACAAACAACTATATTGAGGAGATGGTGGTGGTTAATGATCCAGTAAAAGAGGACTGGCTGCACATACTCTCCGTAAATCCGCAAACAACTATATTGAGGAGATGGT
The DNA here is from genome assembly GCA_029582155.1 of Panopea generosa. Lineage (NCBI taxonomy): Eukaryota > Metazoa > Mollusca > Bivalvia > Adapedonta > Hiatellidae > Panopea > Panopea generosa. Next base: position 2,705,967 of record CM055904.1, on the reverse strand, counting down.
GGTGGTTAATGATCCTGTAAAAGATTACTGGCTGCTCATACTCTCTGTAAATCCACAAACAACTATATTGAGGAGATGGTGGTGGTTAATGATCCAGTAAAAGAGGACTGGCTGCTCATACTCTCTGTAAATCCACAAACAACTATATTAAGGAGACAGTGTTGGTTAATGATCCAGTAAAAGAGGACTGACTTGCTCATTCTCTCTGTAAATCCACAAACAACTATATTAAGGAGATGGTGGTGGTTTATGATCCAGTAAAAGATGACTGGCTGCTCATACTCTCAGTAAATACACAAACAATTATATTGAGGAGATGGTGGTGGTTATTGATCCAGTAAAATATGACTGGCTGCTCATACTTTCTGTAAATCCACAAACAACTATATTCAGGAGATGGTGGTGGTTAATGATCCAGTAAAAGATGACTGGCTGCTCATACTCTCCGTAAATCCGCAAACAACTATATTGAGGAGATGGTGGTGGTTAATGATCCAGTAAAAGAGGACTGGCTGCTCATACTCTCCGTAAATCCACAAACAACTATATTGAGGAGACAGTGTTCGTTAATGATCCAGTAAAAGAGGACTGACCTGCTCATTCTCTCTGTAAATCCACAAACAACTATATTAAAGAGATGGTGGTGGTTAATTATCCAGTAAAATATGACTGGCTGCTCATACTCTCTGTAAATACACAAACAACTATATTGAGGAGATGGTGATGGTTAATGATGATCCAGTAAAAGATGACTGGCTGCTCATACTCTCTGTAAATCGACAAACATATATATTGAGGAGATGGTGGTTGTTAATGATCCTGTAAAAGAGGACTGACCTGTTCATACTCTCTGTAAATCTACAAACAACTATATTGAGGAGATGGTGGTGGTTATTGATCCAGTAAAAGATGACTGACCTGTTCATACTCTCTGTAAATCAACAAACAACTATCTTGAGGAGATGGTGGTGGTTAATGATCCAGTAAAAGAGGACTGGCTGCTCACTCTCCGTAAATCCACAAACAACTATATTGAGGAGACAGTGTTGGTTAATGATCCAGTAAAAGAGGACTGACCTGCTCATTCTCTCTGTAAATCCACAAACAACTATATTAAGGAGATGGTGGTGGTTAATGATCCAGTAAAAGATGACTGGCTGCTCATACTCTCTGTAAATACACAAACAACTATATTGAGGAGATGGTGATGGTTAATGATCCAGTATAAGATGACTGGCCTGCTCATACTCTCTGTAAATACACAAACAACTATCTTGAGGAGATGGTGGTGGTAAATGATCCAGTAAAAGACGACTGACCTGCTCATTCTTTCCGTAAATTCACAAGCAACCTACCTGCTCATACTCTCTGCAAATCCACAAACAACTATATTGGAAGATGGTGGTGGTTAATGATCCAGTAAAAGATGACTGACTGCTCATACTCTCCATAAATCTACAAACAGCTATCATGAGGGGATTGTGGTTGTAAATGATCCAGTAAAAGAGGACTGACCTGCTCATACTCTCTGTAAATTCACAAACAACTATCTTGAGAGTATGGTGGTGGTTAATGATCCAGTAAAAGATGACTGGCTGCTCATACTCTCTGTAAATCCACAAACAACTATCTTGAGGAGATGGTGGTGGTAAATGATCCAGTAAAAGACGACTGACCTGCTCATTCTTTCCGTAAATTCACAAGCAACCTACCTGCTCATACTCTCTGCAAATCCACAAACAACTATATTGGAAGATGGTGGTGGTTAATGATCCAGTAAAATATGACTGGCTGCTCATACTCTCTGGAAATCTACAAACAACTATATTGAGGAGATGGTGGTGGTTAATGATCCAGTAAAATATGACTGGTTGCTCATACTCTTTGTAAATCGACAAACAACTATATTGAAGAGATGGTGGTGGTTAATTATCCAGTAAAAGAGGACTGACCTGCTCATACTCTCTGTAAATCCACAAACAACTATATTGTAGAGATGGTGGTGGTTAATTATCCAGTAAAATATGACTTGCTGCTCATACTCTCTGCAAATCCACAAACAATTATATTGAGGAGATGATGGTGGTTAATGATTCAGTTAAATATGACTTGCTGCTCATACTCTCTGTAAATCGACAAACAACTATATTGAGGAGATTGTGGTGATTAATTATCCAGTAAAAGAGGATTGACCTGCTCATACTCTCTGTAAATCCACAAACAACTATCTTGTAGAGATGGTGGTGGTTAATTAACCTATGTTTCAGAGTCCCAGACAAGGCGGGATAATACTGTAGTTGCATATTCTGGTATAGACCGGACTGAGTCGCATATGTCTGTGACCTTATCACACTGGACATGATCGAATATGTCGTTGTAAGAAGCCGGCATATTTAGTCGCAGTCGCAGATGTCTGGTCCACAAGATTTTCCCATGAAAGATCGATTAAGGTGACACCAGGATACTTGCCAATCGGTTACTTTTCAAATTATTTACCGTATATATATAACTTGATAATATTTTCCCTAGGGTGTGCATGTAAGCACACTTGTGCGGAGTAAAGGTCATTTAATGCCAGACCATTCAGGAGTTTAGCTTGGATTGCGTCTGGTTCAGTTGCTTTATGATGAATCTTTTCAAAACACCTACCCTGACTTCAGGAAGGAGTCAAGCCAGTCACTTTTTCACCTATACATTTCAACTGAAATTCTATAGTTTTGGTGTTCTGTCATAAATTTAAAAACATTCCCACACATATAGCACAAGTTAATCCATGCAAGAGACCTATTTAGCAGTCTTTCTGTGTCTCTGTAATGCCATCATGATAATTTCGTTTTTTTTCACTATATCCATTCGACCCATCACTCTTTCTAAAATGTCAGGAAAATGGTGGTGCCCGAGTTGTCTCTATCGTCATACACTCTGACAAAATAGTCCCTGAAAAATACAAAAATATCCTGTATCTTAGTAAATAAAGACTTACACTTTCACATGAGAATGTCACTGTGCTTTGCAAAGGGTTCCAAGTCATCGTAATATTATTTTGTTTTGGAGAGAATGGTGAAAATATTGTTCCCGTGTCTTTGATCTAATTTATACTATTATTAATTTCACGCATTTCTAATGGTTTGGTCATTCCCATGTCTTTAAACTAGCTCACTATTTGTCAATATTACTGTTAACAATAGTAAATATACAATTATCTACCTTTTATGTGTGTGGTCAACAACCAATCTCGTGCAATAGTTCCCTGCTGTGGGTCAATAGTCATTTTCTTGGATAAAATAATTTAATCTTTTGATCCCTGAAAAGGTAAATATATGTATTATTTTATCGAATAATGAATTCGTTGACTTTAGAAAATATTTCTAACTATTCAATGTCACCGGTAGTTAACTACAATTAAGTTAAACCCGTGCTTTATCAAAACAACACCATCAACACCAATACGTACGATTGTGTAAGCTGACGTAATTATACAAACATGTCATTTTTGACAAATGGTTTAAATAGATCTACATTTATCGTTTAATTTTATTTTTGCTTTTTTATTAGTGTCGGTTTTAATTTATAGTATAGGATAAACAGTTTGTTCAAATGTTTGAGGTAACGGATGGATCATGAATGGATGAGTTATTCGAGAATGGCTATAAGTTTTAGTTTTAACTATTGATTGACAATTGATACAACCAATTTTGACGAAATAAGTGGTCTAATAGTTCATTTTGAAGGAATAACTGGTCAATAGTTCTTATTATTTGACAAGCTTTGTTAATTTTCAATAAATCAGATTAATGAATCCAATGTTATCAATAATTCATTGTGTGTCAATTTTGCTAAAACAATGGTAAACATATACATATATATCATTATGAATTATCCAATTTAATTTGTTGTAAACTTAACTACATTGTTCAAATAAAATAAACTATTCACCACTTATTCCTTTAAAGATGAACTATTGACCTCTTATTCCGTCGGAACCGGTTTCATCCGGTTACCGAATCAATAGTTATTAGTTATTATATTCCGTAAATTAAAACTGACACTGACTTTCAACGCTTAAACCATTTTCCACAAATGACGTCATGTTGTATAGTATTGGCGCTGATGACGTTGTTTTATTCAGGAGCGGACCCAGAATGTAGTAAAATAACGTTGACATTGCACTCTGGGTAGTTCGAAATATCTTAAGTCAGAGAATAAATGAAGATAATTCATCGTTTAGAATGTAAGCCTTATAGTTGATTTGTTAGTAGAGAACCGACAAACAAATGCTATGGGAAAACGTTTTTGAACATGCTTTTTACACCTCTGTTAAAACGCAGTTAATATAAAGATTATGTGGGTGTACTTCTTGATTTACCGTTTTATTTTTATTCGATATAATGAACAACAATCATCCCTTTTAGTGGCCAATGATTAAAACTGCGTCCAGGTCAAAAGTTTCCTGCTTTGGTTCAATGTCATTTTCCTTTGATAAATATTGTTAACCATTGACCACTAAAAGATATTTTGTTTTATTATATATACCTTTAATGTTGTCAATGGTTTAATTTATTCATCCAAGGAAAATTGCTATTGAACCAAAGCAGGAAACAACTGACCACTTAAATGGTATATACGAGGGGGGATCAGAAAGTTCGTAGACTTTTGCCATAACTGTTTTATTTATCATTGTATTCTAATATAATTGTGTTATTATATTAAAAAAAGTAAAACTAATCAATCAATTAGTAGTTTTTCGTATTTGTTAGAAGGCCCTTCCCCCCGCAATAAGACACTCACTTCTTCATAATAGACATGTGTAACCTTTTCGTAACCTTTAAATGTCTAATAATTCCACGTGTTACAAAACTAATGATGAATACCTGCATATTTTGAATAAGTATTTGTTGCGATATAATAAGTGGTCAATAGTTAATGGTATTTGACCGTTTATTACAGTTATTATCCAGTCAATTTGAAGAATTCACATTGCTCTGCATAAGTTAAGTTTTTAAAATTCCATTTAACTTCTAATATGCTTAGATGTTGATTTACTTTCTCGTTGCTGGAGCGATTTCATTGGCTGTGGAAGTAGGACAACATCTAAATAATAATTGAGTAAACGCCGATTTGGCTTTGTCCAGTACATAAAGTTGTGGTAAACTAGTTATGCATACAGGTCTGAATATAACAAAAACAGTCTATAGAATGATGTACTCTCAGCTCCTGTTTATAGATTTATATGTAAATGATGTGCTATTATATTGTACATATGTAATGTGTGTGGACCGGAGGTCTGAGTCACTAAAAAAAATAAAGAACTATGGGGAGTAACATTTAAATGTTTATCGACCAGAACGTAAACAGTTGTACACTACACAACTTATCTAGATTCCATATTTGTTGTAGATTTAATATTTCAACCAACCAACTTCACGCAAACGTCGTTACCTTATTCATTATTTTAACCCCTTCATAAGAAAGCATTGCGCTGCAAGACTGACCGATAAACAAATGTGTTTGCTTTAGTAAGAATATACATGTCAGATACTCAAACCCATACTATGTATTTTATGCAAAAATACTATGGTTTTATGAATAAATCGGTAAAAACATTGGTTCGTGTATTAGTTGTGTCTGACCTAATGTTAGCCACCGGAACCGGTGTTAGTATATAATATACTAACACATTATAATCGTTACCCGGTGTCAATGTAAACATCATGGCGTCGTCTGTTAGTGCTAATAGAACTATCTTGGAGGTATCGTTAAACTTTTCTGACTACTTAATAGGGTGTGTTTTTTTTTTGTAAAAAATTCTCTAGCATAACATCAAAGCGTTACTGTAGCTGAATTACTGTAAATTGATGACACCAAAATGTGAAAAATCATACAACAAATTTAATGAAAGTTTTGATAAATAATTGAGTGAAACTGTTGTAGAAAACACACAAGAACACACCACAGACGATCTAGGAATAATTTTTTTCCCGTGGGGGTGGGGGGAGGGGGCATGCCCCGAATATTTTCTCACTCTAAGGTTCATTTGAGCCTTGACAGCTATGCATTTATAATAAAAATGAATTGTCATACAATACAGACTATGTCATATAGGAAGATGTTCTCATAACAACTGCTGGGATATCATATTTAACAGTGCTATTCGTCAGTTACTTTTAGCAGCGGTACGTGCCGCCGTACCATTGATGGAGTCGTGTAGGACTTTATGTTTGATTTTAATAGGTTCGTCGTTTCTCAAACATCTTATACTATATAATAGATACTCAGAGGGTGCTATCGACCGCTTTGTTGCGCATGCATCTTAACATGATTTCATCACTACCTGATAAAAGACGAGGTTTTGTCACTTCTGACGTCACAAAACGCGCTTATCGTTTCTTAGCCATCATGTTGTTGTTTTTTTTTCAACAACTGAAGCGCTGATGATGCAAACTATTTATGAAAACCGCTATCTTTATGTTAGCAATTTTCACAGTAAAGATAAGGAATCTTTACGATTTGATCTTTCGTTTTGGTCGTTTCCTTATTTTATTGTTGTAAATATGTGACTTACTATAGTTGAATTAACAGTAATCTTAAGCAGTATATTCGCATCTGTGCTTGTATAAATTCATAAATAATCGATTAAATGCATCAACATAATTTATAATATTTGTGGAAAATGTTATTTATATTAATTTGTTTAATACATTTTCATTGCTAAGGATAGTTTTTTAATTGCGTTTTATGATCCCCAGAGGAAATAGTCATTATACTTTATTGGGTTTCCAAGCCTTTAAACCATTAATTATTTTGTTTAACGACGTGCATGAAGTGGGGCCAAGTTTGAACACCTTTGGCATGACGTATCAAGTAAAGATTGTGACCCACTACTCATATAATTAACAAAATTAACAAAATGTCGCGGCAATATCGTAATAAGATAAAAAAGAGCATAGTTAATATGTTTGCATTTTAAACGTACATAGTTATTACTTATTCAAACTATTACTTTAAACATCAACATCTTAAAGGGAATGTATCAGGCCAAATATATTGAACGTCTCACACACCAATTAATTGTGTACTGTTCTACAAATAGAAACATGCACTTCTGGAACACTGGATACATTACCAATGGTTCTAAAAGTGTCTTATATCTATAGATAGCCCTCTGTTGGTCCAAATATGCAGAAAAGAACAAGTTGACCAGGTTGCTTTTTCATAATTTCGATAGTTTGATGGCACCCCTTCATTTTTTACAATTCTGCCCATTTGTTGCAATGTATCACTACGCATCTTTAAACTGTTATAGCATCATCAAACAATTCCCAATGTCACCCTATGCAGAAATCATGAAAATGTTCCAATGTTCCCATATGCACAAAGGATTTTGATTTTTTATGCATTTTTAACAAAAAAAAATGCCCAACTGCTTTACACAGCTCTAATTTCTTTGGCGTAATAATCTTGCTACCGTCATGTAAGGGAGGTAATTTCACAGTGAGACCTTGAACGCCATATATGTCTTAAAAAATAAAAAAATATTGTAAAAATGGATAAAAAAAGCATCTAATTATCATTAATAGATATAAACCGAAAAGTTTAGTATGTCAAATCCACCAAAACGTGACATAATCGATGTGTAAATCGTAGTGGTAAACTTGAAATGAAATCCCAATTCTAAACACACACCTCACTTAAATACTGTTTGAAGACCTTTGCATCGTCGTTCTAAGGTTTCAAATTTTACTTCGTGTAAAACTGTATAGCGGATTAAATTGAAATCAAATTTAAATAACGTGACTCATTTAATACGTCACAACATATGATGCCATTTTAAGCGTGAAATGTATTTTAGTAACCTATGGGCGTAGCACAAGTTAGGGATAGGGAATCCTTTTCATTTTATCATTATGGTATGTTTAAATAGAGAATAATATGTATGGTATGTTGAAAAGCAAATGTTAAGCCAGTTTTTAAATTTTAAAAAATCCTGATTAATTCCCTTTAAAATCCAATCTTGGCAAAGAAATATATTTCTTTGTGACAAGGAAACATATTGACATTTTATGACAAAGATATCCGAAATACCTAACTGGTGACATGCTGATTTAATTTGAAAACAAATAAACACTTGTTCTTCAATTCCGTTAACAGTACTATTGGGCTATTTGGATGTACAGCTTTAATTCAATGCTAATTTTGGGTACTAGCTAAACAGTGTAAATTAAAATGCTAATTTTCTGTACTAGCTAAACAGTGTATATTGAAATCGAATTAAGTTTGTAATACAAAGGAACAGAAAACTTCCACCATCATTTCTTTAATAGAATATAATAGCTTACGTTGAACTAAAGTCATACTATACAGTTGACCTTTACCGCAGTCTGTGATATAGATGTTATGGTGTCCGCCCCGGAAGTGGGAGGTTATCATGGTGGAAACACTTGGATTTTAACCGAATGTCTATTTTATTTCACATAATACTCAAACAGATACAATATATATAATAAAAGATTTACTTCTAAACTTACTTGAATGGTGACCTGTGTCATATCTTGTTTATATGTCAGATAAGTTAATTGCTCTCTTGTCTATGCCAGTCGTGCGAAAATGTGATCGGATATAATGGCTCGAGATGGTTCAAATTAGTGTAGTAATATTCCATATGTTATGCTATACTCATCAATAAATCACAGTCTCTATCACTTATTCTAATTAAATTAAATTTCCAAACCAAATTTTATGGGACCTTTTTCTCTGTGTAACACTGTATCCTACCGTAACTGAAAAGTTGCACACATTTACATGTCTCGCACTACAATTAATTTTGAACTGTTGTACATATAGAGAAGTACACTTCTGAAACACTGGATATATTACCAATGGTTCTTGAACGTCTCACATAACAATTAACTTTGTACTGTTCTACTTGTAGTGAAATGCATTTCTGGAACACTGGATATATTACAATGGTTCTTGAACGTCTCACACAACAATTAATTTTGTACTGTTCTATCTATAGAGAAATGCACTTCTGGAACACTGGATACATTACTAATGGTTCAAAAAGTACATTGTTCCCGTAGATAGATCTGTGTTGGTCCAATTATGAAAAAAACATGGTGTCGATTAGGTTGCTTTTTTACAATTTCGATGACTTGATGGCACCCCTTTACTTTTACAATTCTGCCCATTTATTGCAGTGTATCGACATGCATCTTTAAACTGTTATAGCTTCTTCAGACAGTTCCCAGTGTCATCCAAACTTGGCAGAAATCATGAAAATGTTCCTATGTTCCAATATGCACAAAGAAATATGACATTTCATGCATTTTAAACAAATAAATTGCCCAACCGCTTTATACTGCTAATATTTCTTTATCATACCATCAAGTAAGGGAGGTAGCTCTAAAGTGAAACCTTGAAGTGCGACGTGAAGAAATTCTGATGTTCTATGCATCTTACATTATGTTTAGTTACAGCTCTTGCTGTCTTACCTTGATATTTAATGAAAAAACTTTTAATGAAACAGTACATGGGTTAACTTAAAAATGTGTAGTTCTAAATGCATTTGGGTTTGTGTTATTCTTTCTTTATTTTGTCAGATTAGTTACACGTTTTCACTCATTTAAATGTTTCTGTTTAACCATTTATTTTGTCCAGATGTCTTAGAAATTAGACGAGTGTACTCAACGATGAACAACATGTTTGTGTTCCTTTTACGAGATACTTTGTGTAATATGTAATAAGTTAGAAGATGAATCCGTTTTATTATTGAGTGTACTCTGTTTAACTAATGGGAAAGTTATCAGTTACTTGCGGCGATGGGATGTGCTTGAGTACTTGTTAACCTATCAGGATCCCAGGAAACAGCGGTTAGGTTAACTGACAGTCTGTTAGCCCTCGATGGCATAAAATGACGCTAAATATTTAATCAATCAATCATTGTTTAACTAACAGAGCAAATATTACATTGGCAACTATCATTGAACATACATTGGCCAAAAAGAGGTTCAAATTGATCAAGTTGGTGACATCTCATGATATTCTTTTGTTAAGTAGAACATAAAATTATATATTTAAGACATTTGCATGTAGACGTTTGTTTCTTGGAAAATAATAGTGACTGAGTATTTACGAAAAGGCTCTCATACGTATACTTACTTTGAAATACAGAAAATACCATGTTGTGTATTTGTATAGAGTGCATGAATTGTAACTTGCATATGAACGCACATTTATATACATTTCCTAATAGTTGTTTTAAGGTATAGTTCCACCATTGGATACAGGTAATGATTCTTTAGTGAAGCACGTGGTCCAGTAGAAGAGCATTGGACCCATGATCGGAGGATCGTGGGTTCGATCCATCGTCACGGCTATGTATGGTGACATTGAGCAAGACATTTTTCAGCATATGCTTAGTTATAAATACTCCTTGCTTCTTCTTATCTTTATAACACTAAGGTAATACACATAGCGGTAAATCAACAATAAATTGTAATTGTACCATCTTTTATTTTGGGGTCTACTATGGCAACAAGGTTAATTTTGTTCATTATATATTCATGCATGAAAACAGTGTTTGTATTACATTTACAATGTATTGGGGTTTTTTATCATAAAAATATAATCAATCTTTTTCATATATTTTCATTAAAACAGAAATCAAACAGTCAAACAAGGTCTTCCATTCTCGAGTGGTTGAAGGCATCGTCACAACATTCAGTGTTGGATTATCGAACAGAAAATAGTAGGGTCGTGGGTTCGATCCTACGCAACGGCTATATGTGGTGTTCTTGAGCAAGGAGCATTTCTGCGTGTTCTGAATACTGGATCCAGCTAGAAAGACCTCGAGCGTGATTTATCTAAGATGTTATAACTTATTTCACAGTCGAAGTAAAATACATATTTTCAAACTAAATTAGATTACAATTCTGTCCTAAAACTGTGAGAGAAATTTCTAGTTTCTAGAAGGACAGTTGATTTTATTCAGATTCATACTGCGACGTCTTTCTACCCATAATCATTGATACCACACATAACATTTAATGTTGTATTAATGGGGTTAACCTCTTTATTTCGTTAGTGTATTGATACAACGCAAGTCAATTGTTCTTAAACAGATATCTACCTGCTGCTTGCCTTGTGCCTTCCAGAAGGTAAATTGTATATGTAAAGCGTCTGGTATTACATTTAATTCAATGATAATTGGATTGCGAAGAGCAGTTAGTGCAATTATATAGATAAAAACGTATCCGTTTATACAAACTTTATCTGAATATAAAATATGTTAGAACAGTTGGCAACATTTGCATTTGATACATCTCTTAAAGTTTTACAGTCTTTTAGAGTTTACAGTACAAACTATCGCTCTAAGCATTTGTTCTCTTTATCATTTAATATTTGTCTTTACTTTCACGACCTGGTATTCCATCTAAAACTAGAATAATTCACCTGTCCAGTAGTTATTCTACAATACGTATCAATGTTCTGTTTTTTTAATTTTCATTCAGTATATACTGAACGGAATAGCTAACCCGCCACTTTTGTATTTCCAATATCAGTTTTTACTACCGCGTGAAACTCATTTTAATAATAAAAAATATTTTCAAATTACAACCACATTTAACAAAACACTCTTAGTCATTGTTATAATAAATGTTATTTCTCATTCAAGGAAATTGTTTTGAGACTTTTAATGCAAAAACATGAAATATCAGGTTGCGGGTTAGCTGTTCCGTTCAGTATATATCTACACACATTTAGTCTAGATAAACAGTTTATTAGGTGACACAAATCATGTCTTTATTAGAGACCTGTGTTCTAACTTGACACCATTGATTAAATATGATGTAAAGACGTTTGGAACATTGTTGACTGGGTCAGATCTGCTTCAAATGGGAAATCCAGACCGTGAAGAGTCAATTTGATGATTCCTTTTTTAAAAAAAGTCGACGATCTAACTTTCCTACAAATTTCAATATTTAAAATGACACCGTTTGAATTTACAACACATATTGAAAAAGAAGTTGTCCATTCACATTTTTCATGTAATTATCATCACAATTGTTTCGATTTTGGATTATTTCGTCAGAAGCATATGGCCTTTCACGAAAATAAAAATAATACTCATGACAGTCTGTGACAACAATCGGCTTCCACAGAATCTCATACTTGTAACGGAACATACTTGATGATATATCTCTGATTTAAAATATGTTAATAAAGATTAATAAAAACTGCTTTTAGCAAGTTATTTCAACTCTAAAAGTAACAAACACTAATGTATTCTAATATTGAGCAATGATCATTGAGAATAAGGCTAGAGCTATAAGTGAGAGCAACGATATGGCTAGAGACGCCGCCACACCAGATGTATCGCCTTTTAAGTTCGATCTTTCGCTACTCCCTAACGGCTCTGCACTGTGATAGCCGCAGCAGCCCGTTGGCTGCAGTTCAACCGAACATACAAATTCTGTATATGTTGTATTAGGTTTTCGCGTGCTTTGTGTGGACCGTCTCATTGACTCTGAACCCATCACATCCCATTTATGACTTGGGAAGTGTTCGACTACAAATTTGGAGATGTTCTGATCAAAATCCATCAGACTATCGTCTAGAAGATGCGAGCCAATGGTTATCTCGCATGTATGTGACGTGCCAGTGATGTTTGTTGCGCAGAACGTGGCTACTTTCATGCGCTTGTACCAATAAATACGCCCTGTACTTCCTACCACGGGATTTGGGCCATCGACTTCTTCCATTTTGTCGATACTGAAATGAAAATAAACAATACCAACCATTAACTAATATATATATATTATATAAGCCTTAAAATTACTTTTGCATAATAAATTAATCTCCCAAAGTTTCTAAGATTTCCATGAGGCTGGTGAATTTTAGTCACTGGCTGTCACAGACAACAAATACACAAAAATTCAAATTAAAACATAAATAATTCACAAACAGAACGTTTCAATGTTTCTACACTAATACCAGTGACATAAATGGTAAATACGTGCATACTATCATGTACAACACTTTTACAGTGCGCAAATATTGGTTGAGACCAGTTGCATTAATTTAAACACAATTCAGTAGCTGAATATTTATGATATAACCAATGAAACATTTAAGCATATAGTTAAGCCAGTAACTTATAAAGATTGTATTTTCTGATGTCGCATGTGTGTGTGTTTGTATGTTCCGATTCAGCTCTGTGCAATTAATAAGTAATAAAATGTAAGCAATTCACTTGCTGAAGAAACGTAATTCTACCTAAATTTCTTCTGAGGTATCCCCACCCCCCCCCCCCCCCCCCCACCCCCCACGAACAAAATTGTTGACACATAAAAGCTGTAAAAGAGTGTCGAAAACAGCTTATAACGCTTTGTCGATCGCTTTTCAATTATATCTTTAACATGATTCGATAATGAATAATTGCGTATGTTTAAATAGTAGATATCTTTCGTCAATTGTACACCTGTATTTATATTGGAGTCACCGTCGAAAAGCACCTGAATTATGTTAAAAATGTCTTAATGCAAGACATTAAAACACAAATTATATCATTCGGGTTTTAAACAAAATGAGCCAAATTGCAACCATTACAAATTGTATTCATCAATAATTTGAGTCTGAGAATCGGACTCAGGCTCAAATTCTTACATTTTTTTAAAACCCTGAAAACAAGAATGGGTAACAAATGTAATTATGTAAATTTTCTGTTAAATAATTATTAAAACTGCTTTTCTGCAAATAAATGTAGTAATTTGCTAGTTTAGTAGATGCTATTTGAATTTTAAAATTTTGACATTTTGAGCCTGAGTCTAATTCTGAAGAATTTAGGTCCTGGTTACGTATATTATATTCGGATAGTGTAAAGTTTAACGGTCAAGAGAACATTTTGCTTATGGAAAGTACAGTATTTTGAATATGTGCATACCTGTTTGAGCTTTGTTTTATTACACCAACTAGTACTAAAATGAAATAAGAATGTTGTTATACCATTGCTCTTATACACTGTTAAACAGTGCATACATCCTTATTGTTGAATACTCACGCGTTCGTTATCGTTAAATCGGGAAACCAAATCCTGTCTTTCGTAAGCGAGATCTCCTTGACGGTCAATGGAAACCACGACAACCTTCCATCAATCCAACTCTTAAAAGAAAAAAATAAACAGGTAGCGATATTTTTTTTATCATATTGATATGCATTTAGCATTTGAAATAAATCTCATCACAACATAAATATAAAACATATGAATTAATTTAGGTGGATGTTCAGACTTATAGGGTTATAATTTGATTCCAATTTCCTAAATTTAGCCTCACCTTGATATAACCAGTGACTTAATTACAGAGAATCACAGGCTAATATCAATTCATCATGCACGGTTGCAATTTCGGGTGGCACCTTAAGTATTACTTTAACTATTTGAATCACTAATTTAGAACAAAGCTGATGAAATGTTGAATCCAATTATCAATCATTTATTACTTTCTTAAATTATCATAATTGAAAACGAAATATGTTGAAATTTTACGAAAACTGTTAATAAACAAAAAAAAGAGTATTTGTTTTATTAAATAACTTCATAGAAATAGAAATTTTATGTAGAAAGATGATAAAGTCAGTAACAAATAGATTAACAATGACAAAATAAATAAGTATAAGCGTAAAACTTATTCATATGGTTTACCAGCCATATTTACAATCAAGCTCTTTCTTTTGATACAAAAATCATAAAAATATGTTGGTTAGTTGGAGAGAAGTTGTGTTTCAAAGATTTGAAGAACGCAAAATATACCACCTGAAATATAAACAAGCACTCCTATCTCTGTTTATACATATCTCTTCAATATGTGAAAACTAAAACAACTTTGTATCGTTATGTATCATTAATGTATGAACCTGTATTCTTTACTACTCATACATATGTACGTAAATCTATTGTATTTGTTACTTTTCATTCTCTACTCTAGTTATTATCTTCCCATGGAATTATTAACTTGCCCTCCGTTGGCATCTTTCTCTTACATATTTATTACATATTTTCCATGTCCTTCTGTGACATATTTCCCATGGCATGCTCAATCCTTCTCTGAAATATCCCATTGACATGTTTCGCGTGTCATTCCCTGGCATTGCATTGATCTGACACATTTCAGACATATCTTTCTTGTATATGTTTACCTTTAACAATTTTCATTTTATGTATCTGTCATATTTCCTTCTTATGACAAAAGCTTCGTGTCGTTTAAAAAAAACAACACTTGGAGAGAGAACAAATTTTAAATAGTTTTAGATCTACTTGCCAATGACCGGCATACCTTATATCATAGTAAGTTGGTGTCGTCCGTCGTGATTCGACCACCACCACCACCACCACCACCACAGGGCATAAACGCACCTTTTATAGGAAACTTTAAAAAATATTCTCTGAAGGTTCCAGTCATAGACCTATGATATTCTGCATTGTGTGGATGTTCACTAAATAGATTGTTGAAGTCAGGTCCCCTGTAATCCCAGCTTTAGGGAAAACATTTTCTCCGAAAGTTCAAGCCATGGACCTTAGATATGTCGCATGTTGCATTGTATGGAGATCTCCTAAAAGGATTGTTGAAGTCCCCCCGGGTCAAATTGTTGTAAGAGTTTTATAGACAGGAAAAATGTTAACGTTTCGTAGAGACGCAATAGCAATGCCATTTTTCTTTGAATCTTAACTAAACATGCACAACAGTTATATAATCACGACATCTCGGACGAATTCTTGAACCGTTGAGATTAAACCCCTAATGCTCCCAACACGTGGCTTATAGCTCATTTGAAGGGAAACTTTAAAAAATATTTATTCAGAAAGTTTAAACCACAGGCCTTAGATATTTTACCAGTAGCATTGTTTGGTGGACACCTTAATGGTGGCTGAAGTCAGATTCCCGAGGTCAAATTCTAGGCCGCCACAGGGATCATTGTTTTACATAGAGTTATATAGAGAACATGTTGAAATGTTCGTATACACGCGATAGCACCCAATGTTTTCATTGAATTTTAACCAAACTTGCTAAGTCGTTAAGTAACCACATGTTCTCAAACAAGTTTTGATAAGTATGATTTCACCACAACTTCCCCCACCACAGGGCTTATAAACATATTTTAAGTGACAAATTTTCTCTGAAAGTACAAACCAAAGCTTTTATATATTATGTGCAACATAGTATAGAGTTCCCCGGAAAGTGTTGATATCAGCCCCATTTTTCAATGAACCTTAACCAAACTTGCGCAATTTTCATATAACCACGAACTATCGGGGGACTTATTAAAATATTCTTCTACTGGTTTGTTTCTAGTTAAGCGATTAAGATCTTTTTGGATCTCTCGCTCAAATTACGACTTAATATATTTATATAACGTATATTGGTTTACGATGCATATAGATATAACTCAACTGATCTTCATTTTCAACATATCTTTTACGTTAAGAACAATAAGACTAAAGTGCATGATCTTTCTTAATATAAGATCTGATGACGACCTGTTCAAATTCTTCTAGAAAAACTGGATTTCTAATATAGTTGTTTTAAACTATTTATATATCATTCAATTAGAGTACTCGTTTCAACAGCCGTTCAGCAAACCGTCCAATGTGGTTGTCGATTTGGCCATAGTGATATTCGTTTGCTGGTGTATAAATAAAAAAAATCCCGGTATCGCTCGATTTCTGAAACTTGTGAAAAAAATTTACAAATATTAAAAAAACATGAGCGCAGCCATTATGCAATTTTCGTCGTAACAATTATAAACGCGTGATAATCGTTTATGACAAATGCTAAAAATAGACTTCTACTTTCGCAAACATTGAAAGCAAGCCTCTGATTGGTTGGCGGAAAGGTCATCTAAACACGACATTCTAAGTGTCGTCATCAGATCCCATAGCGAAGCGTTCTTTAGGATATGCGTTAGGACTAGATATATCAGAACCAACACCATTGATTTATCAGTTCCGAAAACATAATGTTGATGTAATTTTACATACTATTCTAAACGAAATTTTCATCATCGGATGTGGTCCATTTATGTAGTAGCAGGATACTTCTTATCTTTATTTAGACTTGATGTTAAATTCTCCCGTTGCACTGATGAAGACGAACATCCATTTCAAGAAACAGTATTTGATTAAAAGTTGCATTTATCTCACTCGTACATGAACAACACTTGAAACAAGATTAGATTATCTTCAAGACATTAATCGCATACGTACTTCCGATATCAGGCAAATATTGATACAATCGCAACTAAAGAAATGAGTTTCGGAAGTGGTTTCGAACAAAAATCACAGCTTGCATTTTAGAAATCTGAACTATAATTTCGAACGGATAAATTACGAGGGTTGTTCAAGATTTATGTAGACTTTCACTCTCAGATGCTTATTTTACATGGTATAATAGAAAATCAAGTGTCATTATATTTCGCTTCAATTATTAAATGATCTGCAAATAATATTTAGTATTGTTTTTTATATCTCAGCCACACCGAACATTTCATTTACCATTGTTTATCTTAATACCGTTTGTCAAAATGTTAAAAATATGATCATAAAGACGTTCAAAACCTCTGAAAAGCCGCCAAACACTTATATTGTATTGTTATAACGCCATCAAAAAACTTGACGTTAATCGTGCTGTAGAAATATAGCAAAAACAACGTTTTATCGTGACCGCACTTCCTAGCAATTTGAATAAATTACGGATGCGTCGGGAAGGACCGAATTTCAAGCAGTCATCAAATCCTGCAAGAATTCAGGGAAACTCCAACGGATATATAAAAAAAATGACACAGACTACACCGGGGTGCAAGTTATGTAAGCTGAACACTGATTTGCAAATGGTAAAAACTGTTTGTGAACAGATGGGAATATCTTGAAGATGATGAAGGGCGTGGGAGAAAGTCGTAAATTAGTAACGCCGTCCTGACATCAGCGTGTGAAGCAATTAAGAAAGAACATAGGCTAACATTGCGATCGCTTTCTGATAAGCTTGAAACTAGTGTTGGAACTGTCTTCACATTTTTAAAACAAAATTTGAATATGATGGGTTCTGCTGAAGGATAACGAGAAAGAGAGACGAGTGAAGTTACCAAGAACATTCGTTAGGCGATGTTTATATAATAAATAATTTCACATATTATTTGAACGATTTTGAATGCAGGGGTCAATATGTGTATGTTCCGACTGATTACATGCTTTCACAACATGAAGTAATATAGCTAAATGTAAATATGTCAAACAATTCAATACTAATCATAAAGTTAACAAATAGTTATTTAAACTATATTTTAAATATATACATGTCAAGCTTGAACTAATCGGGCGTTGTTTTACTTATTATTTTAGATAAAGCTGTGTTAGTAATATTCTAGTTTATTTCAAACAAACGACAGAAGTAAAGTTTACTTGGTATTTCATTTTAGGCTCCCCCGTGGCGCCGTCTCAAGATAACGAAATTCTTACCGCTATGGTCGCATCAAGTTTTTATGTGAGAAATGTTGCCAGTTACTTGTGAAAGGACGATTGTTCTACCCATATTCAGGTTGAGGTGTTTCTTCATTAATAAAACTTAATGTGCTATATTTGACTTGAAATGTGTTGAAATTATGTTAAAATGTGTTCAATCCCATTAAAACTCTTTTTGAGTCCTATACTAATTTTAATGCTCATAAGAATGCTCTATAAGTATATCTATGATACAAATAAATTGTAAAAGGAGAATTTAAAACAGATCTGTTTAAAAACCAAAACAGCATCGCACTCAGAATGATAAATCATTCTTGTCTACTTATTTTAACCTCTGATTTATTTAATTACCAAGTCAAGATGATAACGCAAACGAGGCTTGAATAAATTAGAGTATTCGACGAAGATAAAGTTAGTCGCAAAATGTTTCTGTCGAAAAATAGAAAAGGGTCGTAAATCTTAAAAGGGGTACACCAATGTTTAAGTAAATGGTCATGTTAATTGAGAATATATTTTTGCCTGCATGTTTTTTATAGGAAAGTAACTGACTACAAATGAGTAAAGCGGATTGATTTTCATTATTTCACTGGTTTCTCAGTGAATTGTGAGGCCGAAAAGAAGTACTTTTCTGTCTCACTACACAGTAGACAAGGTCTAGGGTTTCCATTAAAAAACTATTGATATTTTTTAAGCAGTTTCTTCCATAGGAGGAATGTATTCGCATATTAAAATGCAAAATAACTAGTAGATTGACAAGCCTGGTGCAGTGTCACCCTAAGATATTAATTTTAAAAATAGAAGTCATAAATTCTCATAAATACATGCATCTGCTAAAATCATCTTTTTAACACCAGTGATGTCGTATTGCAGTATATGTTATGCCGGCGTTCTGCAGCAAGAAATCACAGCACATATTAACTACATAGAACATTGTTAAGTACAAGAATCGTGTTACCATGACAAAAAAGGGGAGCAACTGTGTAGTGATTTCTATACTATGTAAGTTTAAACTATTGGCCTGTTTAACTTCAAGTTATCAACACATACCACTTGTACATCTATTGTAGATTCCAGCCTTTGGTTAACAAGGTCGAGGTCTCCCACGTGGACCAGGTTCACATATAGCTCGAGCACGATCGGCTTCGGGAAGTACTTTCTCGGCGGTACTTGTGCATTGTACTTATGGAAGATTGTGTTGAAGATTTGCATGGCTTCCTCAGTATAAGTGTTGTCGGAATAATCAACTCCCCCCTGCCCTTGTCCGAACATTCTGAAAAAAATAATAATGTTTATATGTCACAAACAATATTTTGAAAATATGATTTTTCTTATCTTTACTTTTTTATGCTTTCTATGCTGAAAATTGATTCTTTTATCGGATATTTATTATGAAAGCGGTTTATGCGGTCGCACCAAGATGTGAGTCCAAGCATACCACCACGAACTACTGTTTGTGTGTATTATACTATTTATACATTATTTTAAGTTCATATCATACACAGACAATATCATTAATTCGTAATTAAAATATGTATACCTTTATGTACACGTGCCTACTTTTTTTTTAAAGTTTTCTCCCCACAACCCTCCCTTTCAATACAATACCCCACCCCCGTCCCCATTCGCAACATCGCTGCTTATATATGGCGTACATTTTAAGACCTAGAACTCTCCTCTAAATGCTTAGCGTCAAGCGAGGAAGCTTCTAGTACCATTTTTAAAGTCTTTGGTATGACCCGGCCGGGGATTGAACCCACGACCTTCCGCATGCGAGGCGGACGCTCTTCCACTAGACCACGCCGCGGTCTTCTTATTTATAGAAAGTAACACATATCGACATCTAGCTACCATCACATTCTTTGTGTCCTGTAACAACACTATCAACATTATTATATAACATAAACAAATTAAAACAGACAAATACAACTTTATTATTTACAAACACTCAATTTAGGAATGCATGTATCTTACCATTTATATATAATTATTTACATTTATACTGTTTTATTAAAACAACAAAAAATATCATTTATTAGTTGATTGGAAAATTATAATTTGTAATACATTTTATATTGATATTTAAATGAATGAATATTTAAAAGGTGTCTAATAGAAACTGTTACATCATTCCATATTAATGTTCTAATAAAACTAAAGCCTTTTGAAAAACAAGATCTTCTCTGTCAGTAGATCATATTAAGTTGTATGATGTATCATTTGAAAATGTCAAAAAGATTGGTGCTATATTATTTACAACTTTGAATACTAATACAGCAGTGTGATACCAGAGAAATTATTTTGCAACAGTGTATACGAAACAAAAACAAAATTGTTCCTGCATAAAAATGGTAATCAAGATTTATATGTTCTCAGTTTAAACACGCGAATGCGTTGGTAAAAACTTTGGGGAAAAACATGTTTGTATTACATAATACGCGTTACAATCAATTTATTTTACGAAGAATTAGCAAATTGTTTCACGCTTGAAAGCAACATAGAAACATTAATCATTCCTTGCAAATTGCAATTAGGTTCTGCGTCATATAGCATATACTAGTGTGGATCTTTAGTATGGTGCTAACCTCCGTTTGGTTCTTAAATTGTCCTTATTAACATGCATCCGTAAAGTAAACACAGTGGTACAAGAGAAAAGAAGAATAGTTTCTCCCATTTCTGCTCATGGAAGATTCAGGTTTTCTCCATGGAGGAAATCTCTATTTACAGTGTGACGTGATAGCTTTCCCTCAAATGACCTGCCGGAAACCCAGTACTACCTTTTTGACAGTTTGTAAACAAAGACGACTTCGCGCTTTTTAAACATAGATCCATATGAATTCACCGCGCAAAATGGAAAACAGAATACATTGAGAAAAACGCTATCTTACGTGAAGCTGTTCCATGCAATATTACGAGAACGGTAAATTTACACAAAAGAAATCCATAAAATTTTGCCAACTAAACTTAACCGTAACCGACAACGGTCATTGTAAATGTGAGGAAGGTCAATGACGATGAGTTTGAATCGCCATACCTACGTAGGCTTGTATACAATGCTAATGTTCGAAATGTTGACCCCTCGGGTGAATTTGGTATATATATTTATTAAAGTTTGAGTGTTTTGACGTGATGGTACTTTACGTTGTTGATTTTTTCTCTGAACCAGTCCTATTAATGCCATTGCGGATTGTTTTATATTTCTAACAAAGATGTAGGCTTGTATGTACGAAATGCTGACCCCTCGTGTTGGTTTGTTCTTTTGTTTTACATTTCGAACAGATATGCTGAAACCAACCATCGTTTGATATTTCTAAATAAGGACATATTGGCTTAAATGTCATTACATTGACCAATGTTCAATATGTATATAACCGTTATCAATCGATACTAGAACCAGGGTTGCTCGCGCATTAAAAACATGGGTGTATTCTGATAAAACTTCGCGAAAGTCGATTTAAAGTATACTTACAAATATCACTATAATAATGTATACATAAGAAGCAATACAATCCACATTCTTATACGTAAAACCGACGATTTAATTGAAGGTATAGTCGCTAGAATTTTAAGATAAAAAACATGTACAATAGAAATATCCAGACTGAGTTAAATCCAATGATATATAGTAATTCTATTACAGCAATTCAATTCAACGAATACGACATTAGAAATGGATACAACGAGAAGGACGACCTTACCGTACAGAGAACGAAAATTAAAAATAAACGGCCTACAGCTAATACTAGCACCATCACCAAGACGATACGACAAGTTATCAATGCAACCAACGACACATTAAATCTAAATGTGGAGTGTCATTTGAATGTTTGAATAAATTCTGAAAGCACAATCAAATACTAAATCCACAAGCTTAGTGAAAGTCAAAGCATCAAGCAATTACACATTCATTGGGAAATGGTTGGCATACACGTTAATTTGTCAAGCGTGACTACTTTACATATGGTTCATGATGTAGACTGGATTTATCTTTAATGGAAGAAAAAATGTGCCAAAGTGAAATCTTACCACTTTAATCTTTTTTGGACGAATAAAAAACTTATGTACCTCGAGTTATCCTGGTAGGGAAAAGGACATTGTCTTTTCTACTTTAAAGTGCCGTTTTGTAAAGCCTAAAGATTAGATTCCAAATATTCCTGATGCTGTGTCAATGGTTTATGGGATATGATGAATGAGTGTAAAACGCCGGATGAAGAAGCGAAACATTTACCAAATGTGTGGTCTTCAACAACTATAGATGAGTTGGGCAAATTTAACCACACTCCACTCCAATTTTAGCTGGCCAATGAGATGAAGATTGATGATGGTCTACATATTAAAGAATCAAATGTTTATAATTAACATTTCATTAATGTGACAATGGCGGTACGTTATATGTTGAACACGTATGTCACTATGGGTTGGACTTGGATGATCGCTGCAAAGAATGCTTTTTTTTCGTTTGTTTAGTTTGATACTAATTTATTGCATCTATTATTTACATCTATAATTACATGAATAAAAACAATACAACTATATCTACATATAAAGTGTAAATGTTTCGGGTTATACAACAATAACATCATACTTTTTAAAACAAACTATTAATGTTTGGGAACCCAAGACAGGGATACGATCAATTATCTCAAAAAAGGAAATGAATGTTTCATTTACTATATGATATCACACGTAATATAGTCGTGGCGTTTTCGTGTTATTGGAATGGTTTAATTTGCGAATCTAGAATGGAATACACATGTGTAACAATAGGTCTTGAGTTACTATAACTCGACAATCCGTGTGATAACAACAATAACCAATAAGAATTTTATCAGCGCGGTTATTCGATGGGAAGTCAATGTCAAGCATATATTTACAGAATTATCTCATAATATATTTAAGATAAAATTGTTATTCGAAGTGTTTAACAGTATTGTTAGCGAGCACAGAATTGGTAAGAGTGAAATGTGTAAGTATTGTAGCGGAAACATACAAGTATGGTGACAGTTAGTTCTCTGCTGACATTTAATCGCTAAATGTAGCAAAATAGTCTGACATTCTATGATTTATTTTTTAATGTATTACGGAAAGTAACTTGTAAGTGACAATTTTTTCAGATTATTGCACAACTAAATATTAAATTCTCTGGCACTTGACCGTCCAGATCTGAGCGCCAAACAAGAAATCCCCAAGTACCGTTTTTAAAGACTTTGGTATGACAAGGTGTTCGAACCCATGACCTTCCACATGCGGGGTGGACGCTCTACCATTAGACCACCACTGGTTTTATGTTGGGAAGACGAATTACGAAAAACAAACTTACTTCAGTCTGCCGTTTTGTGCTAATAATGTATGTAGGCTATTATTGTTTACTTACGATTAATGCATCTATTTGAGTTATATGTCAATAGATACAATAAATATAGTGCAACAAAACACATACGCACTGATAATAAAGTGTGATATATTATGATGTGTACCTGTGCCAAAATACCTTACGTATTTATCTTACCTGGTTAAGACGCGGAATGAAAGATTCACTAAACATCATCATAAGAGCTATTTAATAAACATAATTTTCCACGTTTTATTCCATTTGCGTAATTCAGTTCATTTTTATATCGTTGAAGCCGAACTGTCCACGCGTCTAAAATAGTTAATAGCTTATTGCTTTAATGTATGCATTTTTGCTAGTATATTGACTGTATGAACATTACTTAGCTATGTGTTCTTTATTTTCCTCACGAACCGGAAAATACAGATTCTTATCTGGTATTATATACTAATCTAATCGAAGTTAAAGTCCAATTTAATTTCACAAATACACAATTTTGGATAATAATAAAAATGATTGAAACTAAACATACTTGTAATATTATTAAAACCATACCTGTAAACCCCTTATTGTCCAAGTAAATATAATTGATGCAGGGTAGTGTTAACTTGGATACCTTTAGCTTGTCATAGGAAAATGGCTGTCAAGGAAACAATATCGATCGCTGATTGGATGGTCGATTTGTTTGATTGACAGTCCGTCTCAGGTCAATTGATCCGACGCGAGAGCGGCTATCGGTCCGGCCACTGGTCACAATGCGTTATTTGTCCAATTAAATGCAATGTAATGCATTGAAAGACCGTTTGCTTGTCTTAGGAAAATTGCGGTCAAGGAAACAATATCAATCACTGTTTGGATGCTCGACTTATTTGACTGACAATCGCGACAGGTCAGTTACAGGTATAGTATATTAATGGGTTTTACTTCATGAAACAATAAATTTTGTTCAAGATACGTCACTGTCGCTGTTGTGTTCATTACCATTTGTCTGCTGATGAAAAGTATAATCTATATCGATATTGCTGCTAGATAAAAGCTTAAAAATATGCATTAACTCCTTCGGTATTCATTTACTTAAGGTTCATATCTCATGAACTTTCAAGAAATAGAATGTTTGACATTGTTTTGATATTTTAGTGTATCACTACCTTCAATTTTAGTCGGACTTTATGACAAAGGCAAAGCCCTGCTTATGTCGGCATAATAAAACATTGCAGTCTTAATCACCACCGACATGGTCGAACTCTATCGGGACTAGCTTTTATTCGTCGAATTTCATTTTTATTCAACAAATCAAACAATAAAATAGATATTGTGTGCATTGTTAATTGTCACCTTTAAAATTGTTGCATAAACTGTAATAAACACTGCAATAAAATAATTCAAACTAGGAAGGCGTGTGAATAATTATTAAAGCTTGGCATTGGTACTTCGGTAATTCGATTTTAATTCATGAGCATAATGACTGGGCGACATTCTAGACGAGTATCGAACGGTATCTACCAGACCTTCAGTCAGGTTTATGCCTCTGTTTTACCATTTGGCAGTCACGTAATGTGAAACTGCAATACAAACAGCTGCTCGTTGCAACCTTTACCTAAATGACGCAACACTTGTAAGCTATAACGATCTGCGAGCTTACCGTCTATCTGGTAATGTCATCGTGTGTATGTTACATGCTTATTTTGGCTTAGTTTCCAAGGTGCTGGAAGGTTTTAAAAATATTTAGATTTCACGGTAATAATCACATCAACAGCTGGTTGAGATGAAATTATAAATATTAACCCTTCCTGCGTATTCAGCAGACCATATTTAATTTGCTTGATCAGACGCCTCGTTGTGTTCAATAACAATAATTTGCCGTGCTGTAATCATTTCAAACAATAAATTAAAAAGTTCAAGACCACTCATGCAGTTAGATATCTTTTTGATTAGCTTATGTGTTCTACCTTCTAACTAACCTCTGTCTTTATGAGTAAATGAATCAATGGGCGTCGGTCGCGCTACCAGCAACTCTTTATAATTACAATTCCAAATTAGGTTCATCGCAAAAATGAATGAATTTAAAGTTTCAATGAATGGGATGTGATTTGAAAACAATTAGTGGAATTACAATTTTTTAAGTATTTTTTAAGTAAAGGCGGCTAGGCATAACCTTTATCGCGAATAGTTTCCTATTTGAAAACTCAGACTTCCAAATAGACAGGGTATGCAATTGTGAATACAGAATTCATCTTATTTTGCTTACCCATGTTCTAATGATTTCTATTTATACTTATACTATATGTTTCGATGGATAAGTTATCATTTAACAATCTATCTCTTAACATACTTGTATGAATTATTGGTATTTCTGTCAAAAGTCATTTCAACTATAACTGCGAGTTTGAATCAAATAAATTCATGTTATCGCATAGCTAATAGAGAATGACGCTCAAACTGAATATAACTTGCATTGCCGAAACATAAAACAAAACATATAGCCAGCTTCGCAAATAAACGATAAATATAAATAGCTAAAGTATGAATATAATGTATTAATAGTTTAACACGTTTGCTTAGAGATTTAATAGAGACATGAAATGTCATGGGAAGTAGAAGATGCATTTAATGGAAACTGTACATGAATCTGAGAAGCTTTTCAAAGTTGTCTCGGGTTCACTGCTAAATTATTTCTTAAAGACAATTTTTTAATATCATTTCTTTCAAATGATATGATTAATTGTATTACTATAAACCCAATTCTTCTGATCGTTCTAAATTAATGAATACACTAATGCATCATACAATTACATATAATATTAAAAGGCTTCGTTTTTTTCTGTATATCTTTGTAAATGGTTTGAATGCATCATATTTTGCAAATTTGTGCTCATATATGACACAATATCAATATGTTCAGTTCGTTTTATTTAACTTGGATAACCTTTCAAAGAAATATAATTGTTTTATTCATAACTAGAGTGACTTCGATATTTTTCTTATAACGTGAACACTTTCTAGAATTAGATCAACCAGATTATAATATTCGGAAATTAATATGTTGGTATAATTATATAAACGTCCAAATATGTAAAAAAAGGATTTGATACATTAACATTGATGTAAGTCCCTTTGGAGAAGATTGTTGATACAGAGTGAATATCAATTGCAAAATGAAATAATTATAAACCATATTATCGAGAAAAAAACGTGTTAATGTTATAGACAAGCACATATCTTACAAAGTTCCCCACCTAGTCCATTCCTGATGTTTCAAAAATATTCTATCCAGAAATAGAAATGGTTGCCATATGGAATATAACAAAACATATTTACAAGTATAAGGGACATAAATAAAATCTTAAGGAAATATCTTGCCGTCATCAAAATTGAAGCAAGGAATCAAAGTTATTTATGATGAGGCCGTATAAAGATAGCTGCTGCTTTAACTCGGATTTGTTTTTATTTCTGGCTCTATGTTATCATGGCTCTAGTCTATCCCAGTCCACATAGTCAATCCGAGAGCCTGATATCTCACGGATCAGATCTATTAACCACCAATGAAAAAAAAACAGAGAAGCTATGCCTATCCCACAATTCATAGCCATTGAATGCTTACTAAACTGTGACGTCATTTGAAAATTTCAGTTGAAGCAACCAATCAACGTGCTGAAATGCGGCTTTCCCAACATTGCTATTTAAAGCCCCAACATCCGACTATCAGATGTAAATTAGTTACTCTACAGGGCGTGTTTTATCAACTGGGAGTGTATAATAGGGTCCAACAATAGAATAGTGATAATAGCAGACAGCAACAATGTTTGTAAAACAATGTTAAATGTTAACATTGTAACTGATACAGGCATGTTGACTCTGGGGTCAATATCACATCCCACTTTAGCATTAGGGACTACAAATCTTTAATTAGTCATTATCAGGTAATGACTGCTTAATCAACACTATTAAGTGATGTGATAATGTTGTTGATTGATATCAAAGTATATGAACATATGTGCCTATTAATTTTAAACTACAATTCAAGCATTATAATCAGTCTAACAAAATCCCTATATTCAAGTTGGTATAATTTAGTACGATTTGGAGGGAAATTAAAATACATAGATATGTTACATGTTATGTGCTGATGTTTTTGTCACTTTTAGTAAATCCCAATGAATTGCCTTCTTACTTAACATATCAGAAATCTAACTAAGTTTTCCAATTTCCCAAACCTACATTTTCGAATTAACACAAGCAGGGAGCCTTCCCTCAGGCCTTTCAGGCCTTTGATATTAATACTGGGATGTTATTGATAAAAAAGTAATTATCAACACTTTGTTGAATATATTAGAAATTAGACTAATATTGATGTGATTAAAAACTGCAAAAGGTGTCTTTTTTCAACACAATACCTCAAATCGTACCTTGGATACAAAGTTGAGTGATAGAGACTGTGCTAATAATAAACTTTAATTAATGTTGGTGTTTTATCATGCATGTGTATCAACTGTCAATCATAAATTGTGATTGTTATGAACAATGTCAAGGCCGCGCATATCAAAATCAGAATAAAAAGTGAAAAAAAATCATTTAAAAAAATGGTTCCTGTTATAACAATGTAATACACGGAGGGAGAAAAAATAATAATTTTCATTAAAGCAGAAATCATCATGAATAATTAAGTTGTAATTAAGAATTTACTGATAATTAATTAAGAAAAAGACCAGAAATGTTTTGTGATTTGGTAGTTTTAAGTCACTTTCAAAAGCTTTCATTTGACAAAAGCCGTATATATTACTATATTCATGATATTCCTAGTGAAAACACTATCTTTAAGTTCAATCTAAAACAATTATTTCTGTTTCATGTGATATAATACACATGTAAACTGATTCATTCATGTGGCACAATATTTTTTTAATAAAGAAGAGGAACAATTGTATAATTAAATATGGTGATATACAACTGTTGGTGATTAAACAAAAGATAATAAAAGGAATCATTTAAAAGTTTGGTAAGTCTTGCATGATTTCTAGTTTGTATTTAACTATTATATCTTAAATACAGCCATGTGAGCTCCAGCATGCCAGTTTGTTTACAAACATTGGTCACATCTTGCATGACAAATTTCACATTTTTCAATCTATAAATTTATTTCAGACAAAGTAGGGAATGGTTTGCCTGTCATACAATTAATAGAACTTGAAATGAAATCTCGCTCTAGCTCTAAATGGAGCTTGTGTAAAGGAGCTGACCACGTATAAGTAAGAAGTTATATTGACTATTTTACGCCAGTAGAAAATTCCATGTAACTTCTAACCGGCTTAGATTTTGATCTTCTACTTTTCGTTCCTTGAGCGATGTCATTGGCTGAGAACGTTGGTCAACCTTTACTGACGGTCATGGCACTCTATGTAAAATGAAACGTTCGATTCTGAAAAATATCAGCGAAAGTGGAACAACATCTTACTATAAATTGACTAAAACAAACCAATTTGATGCTATCTTTTCTTGGTTGCCATACATGTTGTTCTTCCAATGGATCCTGTTTTGCATTAACCTAGTGTAATATAACTACCGATTCATTCCTCGGTGCAGTCCGTATCACTCGGCTCTCGTACGTAAGTTGCCGAGCTACTTTCCGAATCTAAATATCATCGATGTTCCTGGTAAAATGACGTGAGTTTTTATAGGTTACGTCATACGTAGACTTATGTATACAAATTGTTATTTATAGAATCTTTGAAATCCGACTTTTTTCCCTGATCTTTCAGAGAGCACTCGAACAACAAATGGTTGATGTAATCACTATCATGTTGTGCTCAGCAAAACTGGTTTGATAAATTCAGTATTAAATGAACACTCATGTAATCAAGCTGTTCTACATCAGATAAAATGTAGAACGAACTGAGGCGTGGACATTTAAAATTATCTCCACTCAACTGCATACAATGTTTACAAGCGAGTTAAATTTGAAATAACAATATTTATCTACAGCGATCAACAGCGGGGATCTGCGGCATTGGGATTTATATCTCTGATAACAAAGATTTCAAGTATCGTCGGGACGTCAATCATATCAAGGCGCTATCAATCTTTATATCACTAGCTTGCATTTATAAAAAGTC
Source organism: Panopea generosa (assembly GCA_029582155.1). NCBI lineage: Eukaryota > Metazoa > Mollusca > Bivalvia > Adapedonta > Hiatellidae > Panopea > Panopea generosa. The sequence goes on along the minus strand of CM055904.1, from coordinate 2,676,017 downwards.
AAGGTTTGAGATTACCAATTTGCATTTGCAACCTGCAATTTCTTAATCTGTTTCTAGATATCTGAAGTTAAATATTGTGCAGCCATGCTGTGTGATCAAATGTCTCATCTAAGCGTTCTCTGCTTAAAATTTGTTCGGTGCAGTCGGATAGATGAGCATCCACGATATGTTTGTATGTCTCTACTTTATTCGGTCAAATTATTACTCATAGACTTGTGTAAGAACATGAGAGATGTATCAACTGTAATCGGCCCATATCTGCCTATGATCATGAATATAAGAGTTATAAAAATGTCGACTATTTACACAATATCTGAGTAAAGATTCCTTCGAAATTTAAACGCTAGCAGAATAAAATTGGTGCTATTGAGTCATCTGTGGCGGGCTTGAGGGCCATCCGGTAACCATGGAACCGGCTGAACACGTATTTTATTTTCGAGCAACACTGAGCTAGATCTACGATTCCAAGGGACCCACAATAAAAACAAAACATAAAAAGGACAAATAGCATTTTATATTGTATAACTTTGTATTTTTTCATCATCGACTGTTATGATTCAATAGAAGCATCATTTTCAAATTGTCAATTATGGATAAGCATCACTCAATTTGGTATTTTAAAGTACTTTTCGTTTTCGGATGCAGGAACTGTACTTAAACATGTCTTATAAAAATGATAAATATAACTACGGTTTTTATAATCCACTTTTCAATTATTACAAACCGCAGTGTTTTTCTAGGGGTAGAGCGTCCATCTCGCATGTAGAAGGTTGTGGGTTCGATTCTCGGTCTGGTCATACCAAAGACTTAAAAGATGGAACTAGAAGCTTCTTCGCTTAGCGCTCAGCATCTCAAGGTTAGTTGTAGGTCTGGCCTGGTGTCAGTATCATGTGACTGGGTGGGGTATCATACCATGTGTCTGCGGCATGATACTCCAATGTGGCAGTGCTGAGAAAACTGTCTCAAGTAGAAACCGTTGTAAAATAACTGAAAGTGTTGAAAAGGACGCTAAACACAATACGAGCAAACTCAACCAGCCAATCAATAATCATAAACAAATTCTAACAGTCATTAAGAACATACGTACAATGTACCGAAGTATTAATGTTATAATTACATGTTCGTTCACACAGGTAAATACAACTCCATTGCTTTGCCGCCCAGTGCCTGCAGCTGATTTTTATAGAATAGATCTATGTCGGATTCATTTAATTGCGTGCATGTAAAACGCAGATGTAATTAAGAAAATGGTTTCTGAACATGCACAGCTGGTTTATGTTTGATTATTTACCGAAGATACAGCTCTACCAAACTTTAATATATGTTTAAATATTTCGAGTTTTAATTGGAACGGCAGTATTAAAGTATGTATCACACGTACTTGACAGTACAGGAAGCCGGGATTTAATAAAAAAAATCCATACGTCGTCCTAATTTCATTAATATAATTGTAACGTTTGCTTCTTTTTATACTGTCGCGTATGATTATTTTGGCGGTGATAAACACTGCGGAGCTTGGTAACGACGACATGAGCAGTGCATAAAAACATGGCAAAAGAATTATAAACCTAGCGTTTCAAAAATGTAAACATGGCCAAAATTTTCGATTCATTTTAGTATCTTGAAATCTACATTTGACAGTACGACACAACGGAGAACATTTAAGGTGAATATTTCTTTCATATTTATATATTAAGGTCTAGGCCAGCTGGCTCAGTCGGTAACGCGTCTGGCTTAGTTAGTTAAAATCGTCGCCCAGTCGATATCTGTCGTTCATGAACTATGTTCTACAGCCATGAATGTTCCATCTCTGAGCGTATAAGAAATCATTCAGTCATCTGCGGGGTGGGTGGGTGTAAAGAGTGTCTAGTACGGATTAACCACCTAACGGATTATGTGCAATGACCGCCGTTAAATTATTGGCATACTGTTGAAAAAAAGGCGAAAAAAACACACACACAAAGTTTTTGATTATTTCGAAAAATTTTGGTAAACCAATAAGATAAAAAGTGTCCATTTACTTTTAATTGTTATGTTTCTATTGTTCTATCACACCACAAATAGGAGAAACATATGTTCAGCTCGATCACATATGAAAATACTAATCAAGAATTTGACGTATAATGAACAAGACTTAAAGGTATCAAACCAAGCGTCCACTAGAATTGGTTACAGCGGTTTTGAACATGGCATCTTAAAGTAGTATTGTTAATCAGCAAATAGTTGACAAACGCCACCTGACACAGTCATCGGCGATGGAGTTTTGTTCGTCGATGACTTATACTAAATGTTGTGTAAGAGTTATCGTTCGTCCTTATTACTTAATTGAAAGTTGAAAGTAAGGCAGCTAATCAGCCCTACCCAGGCCATAATATCAACATGACTGATGACGACAAAGGTGGATGACTCTGTTCCTTTCTAGAGAAAAAACAACTATCAGACTCCTGGTACCATTTTGGGTTTAATATATAAAATATTTTAAAAACACTTTTATACACTATTATATAAACTTTCTGGATGTTTTAAATTTATTTGGTTTTTTTTTTTTCACGGAATGGAAAATCAGTTTTATGTAATTTAATGAACTGTCTGTAATTTTAACTTTGGTATTTTTTTGTTATGTTTTGACTGAATTGTTAACGATAACGTTTCTTACTTGTTTTGTGGCTACAGTGTATTGTTTTTACCTGCGACATTTTGTAATATGTTTCCATCCCCCCCTCCCCCCCCCCCCGCCCACCCCCCACCAAGTTAAATTTATTCTTAAGTAGATTTTTTTTATATGTTTTAGAATATGTCTATGTTTTATATACTGTATGTACTTTTTGTTTTGTAAAGCACCTTTGAACGTATTTTGTGTATGAAATGATACCGTATTAATACGGTATAACAATAATAACCAAATTAATCGCGAGTGTAATCGTTAATAGGTCGTCCGAAATGTTCGATTAATCGATTTAACATTTCAACCCAGATTCTCAACACTATCAGAAAATATAATATTCGCTTGTGTGTTCAAGATTAGGCTGAACATTACTACGACATCACGTGATGATGATTGATATATAGAAAGTATCAATTCTCCTGAAAAAAATACGAAGTATCTGCCAATAGAACGAGAAGCAGTCTTTCGTTTGACCTAGAAACCCACTAATATTGTCCCGCAAATAGATGCGTTGATAGTTATATAACTGGCACACGTCGTCACGCGTACGCACTAATACAACTATATGGAGCACCGTTACATGGCATGACGTCTATATCTGATACAAGCTAAAGTACATTCAACTGATGCTGAGGGTATTCAGCTGTATATCTAAAAGGTGTTAGTTGTACTATGTTGATACAAAATCTTATCATTCAGTATAGCAGCTGGTTTTCACGTTATGTGTAGAAAATATGATCGCCGTATGATATTGAAATTATAACGAAAGTGTTAATATATCTGTTACACATATTTCACACGTTGGTACTGCCCTGGTTAATAGGCGCTTTTCCGTCTATTTTTACATGTTTGAACATTCCACTATCATAATACTTAGAGAATCGACCAAAGTATTGCCACGTTATCTCCGTCCTTGTCGGTGTATTTCACAGTCACACAGTTAAATATTACTTATCGATTTCATCTGTACTTAAGCTGGGATTCTGTCATAAATTATAAACAAAATGTTTACATTTTTGAGAAAAATTACAAAAATAAATGATAAGAAAATCAGACCAGTTCTATAAATAGACATGTTCTTCGGAAACGCTGTGTGACTATAACAAAGGAAACTCTAATAAGTGCATTCATTTTGGTTATGTTGAATATGGTGTACATTAGGGCCAAAAACACAGGTATACATGAATAAGACCATTCTTAAGTCAGTACCACTGCTACAAATACGTTGTTTTGATAGTCTAGATTTTCAGGATACAACAATAAAGCCACTGGTCCTCCACACGGGGTAATGTTATACTAATGTTATACTGATGTTATATTGATGTTATACTGATGTTATACTGATGTGATGTTATACTAATGTTGTACTAATGTTGTAGTGATGTTGTACTGATGTTGTACTTATGTTGTACTAATGTTGTACTAATGTTGTACAAATGTTGAACTAATGTTGTGCTAATGTTGTACTAATGTTGTACTAATGTTGTACTAATGTTGTATTAATGTTGTACTAAGTTGTACTAATGTTGTACTAATGTTATACTAATGTTATATGCATGGTTGGAAATTGAAGACACATTTTTGGTCCGAAATTTGAGACATTCCGGCGAGCAAATCAAAACAACAGAGCTGACCATTCTTCAACTACTGCTCAACTGGACAAACGTGAGTATTATTAACATTAGGATCTTATTTCGTTAACATGGGACAAACAGGGAGGGGACATCACTTACAGTATACCACCGACATAAACAGACGTTTACCATTTCGCAACAGTTCCTAAATGTTCCATGAGTGTTCCAGATAGTTTTGCCGATTTTTCAGTTCTCCAAGTGTTCGTCTCGTACCTCAATCAAATATTAATTTCACTGAATTTCTATATTATATATGAATATACGACTGTGTCGTCGTCATAACATATAATAGAGATATCGCGTCTACGATATTATATATAATACAGTATGTTAGGTTCTTGGACGCGTGACATTGTTCCAAGGAATCCTTTCATCAGTCAGTATTCACTATAACAACATCAGCCGTACGTGCTCTGTGACGTCAATTAAGTCTGTACCATACTTTTACTTAGCGTTGTTGTCATTTCTGATTCATTGGGATAATGTATCAGAATACTACTAATGCTCGTGCCAGGTACACGAGAGCTGATACATACTAACTCAATACAGCCGAATATGTGAGTGTCTTTACTTGGACGCATGGTATTGTCTCAACGAATCATTTCATCAGATAGCAGTCACTATATCAACAGCAGCCATACGTGCGATATGGCGACCATTAGGTATCTTTGTACTTTGACAGTTGGCATTTCTGTTTATTTAGGATCGAGGATCTCTATCGATATTATTTGAAATAAGAATGCTAACTAAGCCGGTACTGGGAACGTAAGGGGTGGTCCATATTACAATCCCCTTATGAATAGACTCGATAAAACCGAATCTGTAATTTTATTTTCTTGAACGCTGTCTGTTCCTACACCCTAAATGGGATCTTAAACACCAGAATAACATCACACTATAGACATATGTTAATTCCTAATAAATATCTATAAAACACGCGCATGCATAATACTTTCAAAACATCATATAGAGGCCTTTGCATGAGTTCGTTTATATTTGAATTTATAAAACGAGTTATGGGTTAATCAAACTCCTGCATGTAAATTATATGATAGACATCTTTATTTCAGGGCTGAGAAAGTATAGATTTGTTTGAGATAAACATGTATCTTGCTGCGTTTAAAATGTTTTTTTAAGTATATGAAATTTTTATTTGTTATTTTTTTCTACTTGCGAAAACGTGTGAAATATTAACACTTGTCAATGTGTCTCCTACCGGTTTACCAATTTGTTGGCCATAGCAACAATTTTTGTCAGACTAAAACAATAAAAATCATCATCTCCGTATTGCCCTATATTCATATGCTAAGTTTCACAAACCGACTTTTGATACTTGTTTAGCAAATTTTCCAGACAGAAGGACGGACACCGGACGCTGGGCGCCGAAAGCTGGATGCTGAACGGACTTACGAACAGACGGGCGATAGGTAAACAGATATTTGTCTCTTATAAAAAACGGGTTGTGGAATATAAACTATACACTAAAGGGTTACACGACTATCTTGTTGGTGCGTTTCTTACCATTGTTTGTTACCATGTATTACTATGGCAATACTAAGAACAAACACGTGGTTTTACAAATATAACTTTTAATTCTTAGCAACATATAGTAAGGTGCTAAGTAACAGACCAGAGTTCCCTCTCCGTAAGAGACTGCGTTCGAAACTCCCTCTCCGAGTCTCTGTCCGAATCTCTCCATGTCTGCCTGACTGGCGACAATGTCCAGTTTATAAAGCCCCCCCCCCCCCAATCACGATCAATAATGAACACTGATATATCATCGTGACTTTAATGGAGCTGCTTACTCATAAACAAATCAAACAAGCTTTCATTATCTCCCTGAAAATACGCACGAACCCTTCCATGTGGACGTTAGATTGACTACTTTGAGTATGGTGGTACATGCGTTCCGTGGGACAAACCGGTGAACTCATCAAAACCTTCAACGCTATGCACGAGAAGTTTAAATCATGTCACTTTCTAGCAACGTGCTAGGGTTATGGCTAAAGTGATTACGTACAGCCTGACATACATGGAACAGATTAACCTTGACCAGTTTCAATACAAATAAGTAACATGATGACCGATGTTAACACACTGAGACTGTCCTGATCTGCAAAGAGGGCGTTGCTCAGACTTAGTTACTCAAAAAGAAATTTATACATATGAAAATACAAGTGACAAGCAGATAGAAATACCATCATTAACTATAACATGCAAGTAAAATAGTTTTGTCTATTGAAGCTTGACATGTATGCTTAACATATGTTGGATAGAACATAATTTACGTTAAACCGTATGGCAGAAACGTATGTTAAACGCGCGTGGTACTATTTATATGAGAAACGTACGTTTTGGCACGTACGTTAAATTTACGTTAAAACGTACGTTTTGGCACGTACGTTAAATTAACGTTAAAACGTACGTTTAACATGCGTGGCATTTTTACCTGTGTATATTAAAACATGTCTTTTGTCACATTTCCAATACTAGCATGGCACCGTTTGTTACAAAAACAGCTAAAACTTTCAAAATAAGATGTGTTTGCCAATTCAACACATTTGTATGCTTCCGATGTATTCCGCTGCCAGTGTAACTGGGTGGCATATATAGCTGCAGTATGGACTATAAACCATTCAAAGACGGCTTTCCATCTTTGGTATGTGCACGAGTGTATTGGCATTGCACTTTACATACTTATATAATTATATTGGTTTTGTTCGTTCGTCTGTGATGAATGTGTTCTTTGAATGATTTCTGATATATATTTCCCTAGTACTTTATTTATCTTGCATGATTTCAGGATACAGACAATAGTTCTTGATCGCGTAAGTCCCTTTTCAGTATAATGTGACTTGGTGGGGTATATTTTCATGCATCTGCGGATATTCTTTAATCGTTGCAATACTTACAGTACTGTCCCAAATACAATTGTGATATGACAGTAAGATTGCTGAAAGCGACGCAGAACTCGGAATAAATATACTGTATATAATGTGTCGTTGTTTTCCAAAGGTAAAAAAGCTAAATATAATTAACGGTTTGATACATTAACCTAATTCCAGATGGGGTGTCATAGTGATAAATTATCGTCAATAAATCCATTATCATTTCTAGTTTTTAGGGCCTATAAAGATTCTATTTCTGATATTTGGCTAATCGTTTTGCCAGATTTACTACCAACATGAGTATGCTGTAAGATTGCGCCATAAAGTAGTGTTCTATTACGCCCTAGAGTACAAAAACTACTTGGTATTGCTTTAAAACAGATGTTGATTGGTTAACTACCGAGAAAAATAAATATTTTCGAACCTTCTACATCCCCATAGTGCAAGCCAAAATGAACACGTTACATTTGGAAACCTATACACATGTACTATTTTGTTTTACTCTATGCGGACGTATAAAGGAACTATCAACCATTGGCAAAATAATGAATGTTGAAATATTTATCATTATCATGTATGTTGACATGGTAAATACTATGATTACTGATTCTAACACTCTTTAGAAAATTCCTGTGATTCCATTGGTTGGTGCTCTTAGATTTGCGGTATTAAAAACTGCATATACCGTCGGTAAAATCACCACGTTTTCGCGTTCCTTGTATTACTACGTCAAGTGTCTACAGCGTCACCGAAAACAGTATAAACAGTAATTTTAAAAATTCTTTGTGTCGATTTAAATTGATATTTATCAGTAAAAATGTTAAAAATATAAAGATGTATTCAATATGTTGAACAGTTTGGCGAATTAGTTGATTTTTACCAGGAACTAATTTTACAGCCCATCATTTGCTGATATGCGGTATTCGGCTCAACGGTGGGTTCGATCTGAACACCAGGCCCACGAGTAACTTGGTTAAGTGGGCAAATTTTAATGATAGAACGTATAAGTGCTTAAGAAAAAGGGTAAAGTATACTTCGGTGTCAACGTTAAAAAATTTGCGACCATTAAAAATCTCATATATGCAAATTTCAAAGTTACAGTATACTTAACCCTATAATTAATAGAAATCTATGAATGTATAAAAAGTAATAGCATAATATATGTAGAAATAGTAATCATTATAATGAATGTAGGAATAGTAATCATTATATTGAATGTAGAAATAGTAATTATTATTATTATGAATGTGTAAATATCAACAATCGTCATCTTTATAATGTATATGGAAATAGTAGTTATAATGAATGTAGAAATAGTAATCATTATAATGAATGTGTAATAGTAATCATTATAATGAATGTGTAAATAGTAACAATCGTCATCTTTATAATGTATATGGAAATAGTAATTATAATGAATGTAGAAATAGTAATAATTATAATGAATGTGTAAATAGTAATCATTATAATGAAAGTGTAAATAATAACAATCGTCATCTTTATAATGTATATAGAAAGAGTAATTACAATGATTGTAGAAAGAGAAGTGTGTGCCATTATCATATACATGTATATCAAAATTATTATAATAACCGATATTATACATGTAAGCCTTGACAGTGGCTATGATGAATGTATATAAAAACAGTAACACATATCAGGAGGACAATGTATGCAGAAATAGTTATCAACTTAATGTTTTGTACTAATCATGACAATGTATGTAAGAAAGGTTATTTCTGCCATTAAGCTATATGTAGAAAATTTGATTGTGAATCCAATGAGTTGTTGTTGTAAGGTATTTAGTGTCGCTTTCAACAGTGTTATTCATATATCACGGCGGTTTTTACTTAAGGAATTATTCTTAGCGCTATCACATAAGATCATCAGGCCGCAGACACATATATAGTATAATACCCCACCCAATCTCATTATACTGACAACGGGCAAGTCAGGCCTAGAACTATCCTCTAAACACTGAGCGCCAAGTCAAGAAGTCACTAGTACCCTTTTTCACGGCTTTGATATGACCGGACCGGGGATTGAACCCACGACCTCCTACATGTAAAACGGACGTTCTGTCACTGGACCGCCGCTGCGGTCGAATCATACTGGGTGTCATTTTATGAGTTTAAAAGTAAAGTATACTATGAAGAAATGTCTCCACTTCATGTTCATCATGGGACGTAGCATTCAGAGGCTACAAACATCCAGATAACACAAATAGTATTACTGGATATAACACTAATAATAGTAGTAATAATAATAAATCAATAGAAAATGAAGAATTGTAATTGCTATAATAATAATTATTACAATAATAATAATTAAAATAATAAAATAATGAAAATGAAAATAATAATAAAAAGAAAATAATAAGAAATAATAGTAATTATAATAAAATGATAATAATATAAAAAATGATAAAATAATTTAAAAAAATATTAAAAATTTAATAATAATAAAAAGTAATAAATTAATAATAGTGATAGTAATAAAAATAAAATAATACTAATAAAAAAAAGGGTATAGTGATAATGATAATAATAATAATAATAATAATAATAGGAAGAAGAAGAAAAATAATAAGATAATACATTTGGTACCAAGACGCCACTGGGAAGTTTGTGTATAGTTTACAAATTGACCCAACCTCGCTCCCACCCCTTCCATCACATCAAAACACGAAACGTTGTGAATAAATGTAACCCAGAAATGTTTCTTACACAGATAAACGTATGATACAGCACCCATGTGTTTAGGTTATCCAGATACCGTGGTCCATTAACAGAGGTAACCCCTGGCACACGTAATACTACATTAGTTTTGTCTTTGTTGTTTATGCTCTAGTCAAAACAAAACTACAGATATGAGTTATTATATATTTCGTCATACATAGAGCAAACATCTTCCCTTTATGTAAGTCTAAATGTCTTTTGTGCACTGTTAATGACATGCGAATATTAAAGCCGTATTATCTAAAGGGCGTGTGCATTCAAAACATGATGTTACGGAAATGTTAATTTGTCTTTTGCCATATAACACATAAATATAATGTGTTCTTGGTAATAAAATATGCTAATTAAGTAATAATCGTTAATTAGTACGAGTGTGATGGTAGTAATAAATATTATGCTTTCTAGTAGCTTGTACGTATACACGCCATACGCCCGCATTAATTGTGGGAAAGTACTGCACATACCCTTAGTTATTTTTTTCTTGACTTTTTTGTTGTTTTAACTCTTTGACTTCGACCGCAGCGGTAATATAGCGGTAGAGCATCCGCCTTGCACGCAAACGGTCGTGGATTCGATCCCCGGCTGGGTCTGACCTAAGTCATGAAATATTATAAGCTTCCTCGATTAACGCTTAAATAGTTCAAGGTCGGGTTGAACAGTGTAAGTATAATGTGACCGGGTTGGGTATCAAAGCATTTGTCTGTGGCATGGTACTGTAATGTGGCAGCGCTTAGAATACTGTCTCAAGTAGACACTTCTTACGCGAGGAAGCTACGCAATTGTTGAAATCGGCGGTTAACAGACTTGATTTAGGAGATGTGAGATTCTAGGAAAGGCTAATATTATCAATAACTGCTTCCCTTTAATAACAGACTTAGGTTTTGACTTACTCCGAAATAAAACTAATTCGGCATAATAGTACTAGATTTCTGCTGGTATGCTCAGTGGATAATTGTATTAACAATACAATGTTACGGTCGCATTATATGGAAATAAAAGAGACATGATTTTGCAAGTGTTTATTCCAGATGATTGCAATAACGTAATACGAACACTATTTTTTTGCATAAAAATACCCTTTAGAAGCGTCAATAAACATTTACTGGTGTGAACAAGTGTACCGGAATAAACACTTATGCTAACAGTTTGCACCGAAATTACTAGAGACACTTATTATATTCGTCTAGTCTTTGAATAAAATACGGGCCGGGCCTAATAAGCTCAGTCGGTTACGCGTCTATCAATCCAGGGATCGTGTGTTCGAATCCCCGCCCGGCCGCAGTCTCTGTGATGATTGATATACGACATTGCGTCTTATAATTTTTCGTCTCTCACCGCTAATTCAAGTGGTAAAATTATCAGTCATTTGTGGATATAGGGTGTGCTCGAGTACTGGTTAACCTTTAAGGATCCCAGAAAACAGTGGTTAGGTTAACTTGTCGTCTGTTAGCCCTCGGTGGCATAAAAATGACGCTAACTATTCAATCATTCATTATCCAATTTGATAAAATACTAATAAATCAAATAATGTTAATTTACAAATCTTACAACTTTTTGAAAGACTGATTTGGCACTTTTTTATACAAAAAAAGTATAAAAAATCTTCTGTTACTGAAAATAAATTCTTTGCTTTTCAAAAATTTGGTTGACAATATTCAAACGTGAAACACTCCATTCACAAATGACGCGATTTTTATTCGATAACAGAAAACAACAATTTGTTTAACTCAATATCAATTAACTGGTAAACGAGTGCTCTTGTCGCGTTAAAACGAGACGAGATCAGGTAGTACATCCAATTCATTTTGTTTTCTACTGTGAACTCTTCATCAGCTGGTAACAGTATAGTTTATAGCACATTTTTATCTAAATAGTGTTCCCTTGGAATGTCCGAACTTCTAATTGCTAATTGTTGCTTCAACTTAATCTAGATCTACAAAAAGCCTGCCTCAATTATTTCGTTAGTGTAAATTCTGTTGCAATGCTATATTTATCAATATCATAATGCAGTCACTTATATTTTGTTAAGAGCTATAATTTGAAATCTGACATCACTTTATGTGATGAAATGCCATTTTAACATTCAACGACTGTCACAGTGTATGACTGTACTCGGTGGTACAGACATAAAACATTTATCATATTGATAGTGAACACGACATTAGCTTCGTTTATTATTGAATTTATTAATCGAATTGTCATCACAACAGCAAGCAATTCTCTGTCGAGCTTTATATATTTTTGCCAACGTGTGAAATAATGCATTAGCACGAAAGTAATGTTCTTTTTATCGCATAACAAACACAAATTGTACATTAAACCCTTTTTTAATATGGCATTGTAAAGTTCGTGCACTGGGAGAGAAACTGAAGGGATATTACAAAATTTTAAAACAAAAAATATACCATATGTTTATTATCCTCTTGCATCGTAAAATATGTGATATAACTGCTTTTTTGAAAAAAAGGTTGTAACCTTATATTGCTTTAATCCATGTATATTCACGTCACGTGATATATTAAAACAATTAATTGGGCGTGGTATATAACGGTCACAATGTCATGCCGTTCAAGAGCGAAATGTACCTACATGCAAACAGGAATTTTGTTTTCCCAAAATACTGAATCGAGTTGTTTTCGGGGTGACTTGGCGGTGCAATCAATTTCCAACATTAAATTGCACTAAACTACGATATTTTTCTATAGCTTTTAAAGAATTATACGCATGCGCTGTGAGCACGGCCCTATAATCAACCAATCCGAAGCTTGGGATTTATGCTAGCAAGCTCTCAATCGTTCGTGACAGTTTATACAAAACATCCGGGTACAGTTAGACTTCGGTTTCTTCGATGTGACTTTTAAAGAAATGTTAACGAGTTAACGATAATTATTGTAGCATTGCTCTAGCAAACACAATCAGAGAACATTTTGTTGTGGGTATTTGTATTTGTTATTACCTATGTTAACCAGTGTTATAAACCAGAGCCGTTACATTTATACATATGTGTCATAAATGATATTGCCATCAAGTATTGTGTAAGTAATGTCTATTTTATATCCATCAAGTATTGTGTAAGTATTGTCTATTTTATATCCATCAAGTATTGTGAAAGTATTGTCTATTTTATATCCATCAAGTTTTGTGTAAGTATTGTCTCTTTTATATCCATCAAGTATTGTGCAAGTATTGTCTATTTTATATCCATCAAATATTGTGTAAGTAATGTCTATCTTATATCCACCTGATTTGTGACCTGCAATGGCAGTTTGTATCACAATTACATCTGTGCTATTTATATAACCATTATTTAGCATTATATTAGCACCTTATTATAACAATGAAACAGATTCAAATAAGCTTGTATAGCTTTCTTCTAAGTCAATTTCACTTATAACTTAAATGTGTTTATTAGTTTACGTCTCACATACCAATTAATTTTGTACTGTTCTACATATAGAGACATGCACTTCTGGAACACTGGATACATTACCAATTGTTCTAAAAGTGTCTTATTCCCATAGATAGTCCTCTGTTGGTCCAAATATGCAGAAAAAAACATGAGATCGACCAGGTTGCTTTTTCACAATTTCGATGGTTTGATGACACCCCTTCATTTTTTGACAATTCTGCCCATATGTTGCAGTGTATCACTACGCATCTTTAAACTGTTATAGCATCATCAAACAGTTCCCAATGTCACCCAAACTTTGCAGAATTCATGAAAATGTCCCAATGTTCCCATATGCACAAAGAAATATGACAACAACAAAAAATGCCCAACCGTTTTACACAGCTCTAATTTCTTTGGCGTAATAATCTTGCTACCGTCATGTAAGGGAGGTAATTCTTCAGTGAGACCTTAATACAAATTTATTTTAGCTCGATTGCGATGAAAGATCAGAGCTAATATAAACCGCTCTTGAGTCCGACTCCACGGTAGTACCAGAACTGAGTGTTGTTTTATGAGATATATTTATAATGTGTATATTGAATGCATGAGTACAGTGTTTATTGTGAGTAAAATATTGTTTAGCTATATATTAAAAAAAGTAATATCAAATGATCTTTAAGAGTGTTTACCCAAACGAATGATAATGTAGACACGTTTCTTAAAACGATATTTTCCACGCGAAATCTGATGCAGCAATTAATCTACATCTTGTAAAGACGGTGTACTCTTTCCAGCGCTTTTACTTCTGTAGAAATATCATAATAAACGTCACATTGCATTGTTTGTCATCCACCTGCCACTTAGCAGGCCGTCATATCGGGGATGCCACCTGCATATTCGTGCTTCCTATAACTGTACCATGTACACCTATGCTGTCATAGCGCCATAGCATCAGACGGAACCAAATGTATGTATGTATTGCTAAATTACATTGTATAAGTTAGTGAGCTATTTCATTTACTGATACCCGAGTCAGTTTGAATCTTGATTGATTGATTGATTGATTGATTGATTGATTGATTGATTGATTGATTGATTGATTGATTGATTGATTGATTGAATATTTAGCGTCATTTTTATGCCAACGAGGGCTAACAGATGATCAGTTAACCTAACCACTGTTTCCTTGGATTAACCAGTACTCGAGCACACCCCGTCTCCGCAAGTAACTGATAACATTCCCACTTGAATCAGTGGTGAGAGACGAATGATAATGAAACACTATGTCGTATATCAATCATCACGGACACTGTTAAAAAACATTATGTATGTATGTATAAATGTTAATTTACTTTTTTGAATATTGTGTATGCATGGTATTTTTAACTGTACATGTGTGGCTGCCATTTCGTTTAATGACATTATTGCTATGTTCGTGCAAGTAATAAAATAATGTGTGTTTACACTTTATAATATGGTAACTGTTTTATCTTTTAAAACACTTGCCACCACCTCAATAAATTTGACCATGCCTAGTAACAAGTCTTGAATTTTAAGTTGAACATTTCGTGCCAGGCTATTAAATATTTTACACTTGGATGAAACTTAAATCACTTTAATAGTCCATTATAGTGACAATTTCTCTTTAAACGTCTAGCCTTAATGTTAATTAGATACCAGTATAAGACAAAGAAGGTTCTGGGACATCCTTTATGATGTGCACGTACGTGGTTATGCTGATGTATACTACATTTCCAGGTCATTTTAAATATGTAGGGATCCAATTGATTAATCAAAGTTTTCTTAAAACATAGTCCGAGAAACCAAATCCAGAAATTAAGTAATCTTCTAAAATCTGCCATTCTTGAACTGTGTAAACGGGAAACTGGTTGATATTAAAACTGTCAAATTATTCTCAGGTTCTTTATAAAGTCCTGAAGATCATGAAAATATAATCAGTCCGGTACCTCGCCAAGCGAGTTAATACCCAATAATAACCTGATCACAATTTTATGTTTAACAGCCTATAATGTTTCTAAGATAAGATATGTCCAATTGGAAATGTAGCATTCAAAGGACACGGTCACCAGATACGATTTAAACAAAGAATAATCGTAATAACTACAATACATATATGTATGTACAGTTAACGAAGCACACAAGTAGCGACAAATTTAAAATACAATAACATATGCTGTAGAACCTCGAGGGTTCGAACTGGACGGACCGGACAAAATAGACCGAGTTAAGGGTTGTTCGAGTTAAGTATTGTTCAACATCATACCATACTTGTATATGTATATACATCGAAATAGTGATTTGGTCGGGACCAGATAAATGGTTCGGATCATGTGTGGTGTACGAGCCACGAAGTGCTACTGTACATAGATAACTTTACATTATTGTAAATCGTTTTCTATATATAATGTTCACTAAGACCCATATTATGTACAGCATGTTTACCAGATGCACGCCGCTACTATACACATAATGTGACAAGTTCGATGCTTCCCCTCATGTTCTGAATGAAATAATTACCGTTCTTATCCCGCAGTTGGCAAATGTAAAGTATGTGCTGCAATTATAAATGACTTATAGTGTTCATATCTGACAAATGATATAATTTGTCTACCGCGTACAGGCACGAGTGCTTGTGTGTTTGATATTGCTGTTTTGTTGTATGTAGAATAAAGCTTTTTCTGTAGATACTCTACAACCACACACACACATATATATACGTTAATTGTAGAAATAGTCATCACTGTCCCCGCCAGTGACCGTTACAAAGTAGTGACGTACGAGCACGCTGATAGGTTAGTTCTTTCAACTGATTATGACGATGAATTACATCACAGTTTCTCATACACATAACAATGCTATCAATTGTGGGCTGTTTTTATCTGGGCTTTGTGCTTTAGGCATAGCCCTGCTGATGTCGTCGTGTTCAAGTGGTGTAGTGTTGAATTTGCCAAATGTTGCATAAAATAAACCAAACGCTGCAAAAATATCAATCTAATTGGGAAGACGTATGACTATTTATTAAAGTACTTGGATTATGTTAGGGTATAACAGATCTGAATCGAGAAAGAAATATGAGTTTAGTTCGATTTATTTCAATTTCAGCTCAAATTTACGCCTTTACCTTGTTAACATATATCTTCTACACATACTATTATTTAGTTAAAATCAAATAAGAAATAAAAGTACCACTTTCAAGTACAACACGTAAACATGAAATGAAATGAAAAGCATACTTGGTTTTATTTCATTTTATAAAAGGTAATGGATTAGGGATTATAAGAGGTAATGGATTATGCGAAACCATAGGAGACTCAAGCTGGACATAATCTCGCACACACGCACGTACGCACGAAATAATAACAACACATTGCGTAGTCAAACGAGCAAACGTACTTTTGCTTCGAGACTTATTAAAGACTATATTGTGGATTTACACATTGTTTACATTGTATGATAAAGACATATATACATATTGTAGATTCACATATTGTATTGACTTAAATTTTTCAGTTACCCATCATTGTACGTACAATTGACTATATTTTTATACACGACAAATAAAAGCATTAGGAACATATGCAAAAGTACAGTATAACATGATATGGTAAGTTTCATATTAAATACTAAATATCATATGGTTTACCCATATTCTCGGAGCATTCTACCAAATCACATAATAACATTTTTTTACATATCTTCAGGGAGAATGTACTATTGATTCATTAGTCTAAAATAAAGTTTGGAATAGAGTTGTTAATTTGTAAAGATCCGATATATATGTTAATATTATATAAACTTAATTTAAACAAGCGGATATTCTTTATGTTAAAAAAATACATGTTTGCACTTTTAAATAAGATATAGTTGGCTATAATATAACAGTTACATTTTTAGCAAGCTAAATCATTGTATGACCTTGAAAGATACACAGTTTGTTTTAATTTATTATGTTTTGATTAGTGTGTACTTTGAAAGCTTAGACGTTTTGTGTTAGACATAAATTTCTTTCTTTTTTTTATTTATTTTAGAAAGAAGCATTTACAACGAAAGGGATGTATAGCACTAATATTTCCAGATGTAGCTACACTGGTAAACCATGTTATATCTTATATTTCGAAATATATACCCTCAATTTTGTGATTTCACATTTAGAACACACATACGGACAAATGAATACACACAGACATATGGGCATTTGTAACCACACCTATATGCTTACAGATACACACACACACTTAACATAGGGTTATTGGCGATGGAAATGTTGTCACAAATTGTAATGCGTAGTATTTCGTCTTGTACTACCTTGGTTAGTATATGAGAATCTAACGTAGGAATGATACAGACAATAACACCTGGAAACAATAAAAACGTAAGTATATCATTTGTATTCATGCAACACCAATACACAACAAAGGTAGTACATATCGTTTATCGATTGGTTCATGAGTATTTCCTTTAATTATATAACCATTACGTTTGATATTTTGAAAAATGCCACGTTTTTAATCAAGTATAACACTTGAACGTACGATTAAGCACGCATCATCTAGCAAATATATTATGCATGATTCGTTTCACCTTTACTTAGCAATGGTTTACATAAATGTGTACTGATCAGATGGTTGCATGCATATGCATAGAAATGTATTTTTAGAAGTAAGACTTCAACTCAACGATATATTATGTGTAGAATGTAAAATGTGTTTCTCTAATGTTTGTTTTGCTGCATCCATTGACATGAACTTCAAGGCATTGTCAACATTTTAATGAAATACAGATGTTAATGATTATTAAAAAAAATATATATTTAAGCAATTTCCATTTATTGATATTGTTCTTTATCGACGATCTCATATTGCACGATAATTATTTGTGAATAACCAAAGACATAAATGTACAGACCAGACTACGGCGAGTGCGCCTAGCTACAATGCAAACCATAGATACAATATCAAGGCCTCTGCCAAACCAATAAATTTGGTGTCGACCATGACTTATATACTATGGAATTACATGCAACACATCTGGACAGGGTGAACAAATTTACATACATGAAGTGATAGCTTTATATGAGTAGGATCCAGTTAAGGATTCATGACTACTCACATGCTATATTAAAGACAGATTTATAAACCCGTTGGATCATATAGATACAGTGAATTCATATATATTTAATTTCATAAAGGGAGATAATTAAATTCACAACAACGGAATTTAGTAGTCATGAATCCTTAACTGGATCCTACTCATATAAAGCTATCACTTCATGTATGTAAATTTGTCCACCCTGTCCAGATAGTGTTGCATGTAATTCCATAGTATATAAGTCATAGTCGACACCAAATTTTTTGGTTTAGATTTTGGCATCATCTTTTACGAGAAAAAATATTGGTTTGAAGAAACTTTAAGCGATATATAGTTTTTACAACAGAGAATTTTTTTTTTTTGGTAAAAATTGTATAAGTTTATGCTTGTATGTATTTCGAAACTAAAACATAATATTAGTTTTTCTGACGTTATCATATATAAACAAATTTAAAATAACACCAAAATATGTACTAGGGCCTATATAAAGTAGTTTAAGATGCTTTTGTTTATAAATTTGAAATTGTTTACATTTGACCAAAGGAAACTAAAATATGAATAGTATAAGTATCCCTTATATTCAATGGGGTTAAAATACATACAAAAAGTAGATGGTGTATTGCAACTGTTTTTGGGTTTTTTTTGCCAAAGCATGGTATATAAAAGAAAAACGTAGTTTTTGGTGGATATCCAAGATTAAACTATTTGTTATCTTTTTTATTATAATGTTAATTTCCAATTCAGTTTCATATGTAATATAAAAGGATTAATTAATTAATCTTAATTACTCCATTTTTATCAAAATTATTAAAAACATTAGAATTTCACATAGATATAATCTTAAAAATTAAACAGCAAAAAAATGAACATGACAACATATCCTTTCCTATTGTAAAATTCATCTTAGACTGAAGTTAAAGACTCATTTGTATCGTTTTCATGAGTCAAAATCCTAAACCTGTATTCCGTTTTTTAGTAATACTGAATGAGTTTCACGAATGAATTAAACATAAGTTTATCATACGCGTATTATTAAAATTCAAACAATTGCTAGATTGTATAATATCTGAACAGTAATATCTGCTGCAATCTGAATGATCATTTGATTATCGGTTTGACGTTATGATACAACACATAGTGCATTTTCATGTTTCTCCATAGTTTTGTGAACTAATATTCTGTTTTCGCTTAACTCATTAAAGCGTTTACATATGGTATACACCAGGTCGTCATTTCGGTGAAGAATCAACGGTTTATCCTTAACAATGTGATGGATTATAATGAAGCAATCAAATGAAGACTCATTAAGGTCCATTATGGGAGAGGCTTTTTCTACTTTCAAACGCTCAGTTAGTTGTTGAAAAACATAGATCGAGATAAGAAGATATCATCAACGTGCAACTTGTAAATATACAATCTAAATATATAAAGATCTAAGCAGCCATCTGACAGCAGTAAAGCCTTACTTTGATGTGTGAGAATTCTGGCGTACATTTTGAGACTGTGCGATAAAACTATGGTTAAGATTGCCTCTACTATAACTTTAAAAGTATTGATGCCATATGTCAGGAAATTCCTTTTAATTGTTTTTGACAGGATCATGTGGTCACTTTTTGTTTTTGTCAGCCGTTTATGTTTTATTATAGATTCGTTGATAAACGTGCGTAACGACGTATTGCAGAGCACTTCTCTAGCCGAGGTTTTGTTGTAAAATTATTTATCAACGATACAATTGATGTTATGCCAAACGTTTATTAATAATTATAAGTAATTGTTATCTTGAATTGCTGAAATACGTACCACAATCACTTGCGAAATATAAAAGACACTTTCCGGGAAGGGAATCACCTAAATAGTCTACGTTTTATTTACTTCGGTAAGACATCTTCACTGAAGTCCGTTTCTGACATGATTATATGGTTGCACAAGTTTACCATAACTTCTGCTTTGTTTAAACGTATGTGCTAGGCATATACGTCCTTATGAAACATTAAGTTAATTATTATCGTTTTCATATAATTAAATATTTAAAGCATTTCCATTCGATAATACTATTTTCCAAGACAAGTCGTACTACTATTTTCGATCAAGGCGTTTACCATGCAGGACATTGATAAGATTTCAGTCATATACTTTACTTGAGGGGAGTGTCAAACTAAAAAAAAATATTCAAGGCTTTGAATTATAAGGATTAAAATATTTCTGGTCCGAAGGATTCAAATTTATTCCTATAATAAAATTACCTTTTTCTAGCAACCAGTTTCACGCTTTCGGTTTCACTTCACAGATGCATATTGCTATATGTTCATATAAAATAATGTTAAGGGTCAAGAATTTGCACGGGAAAAAGTTTTTTCAATAGCTGGAAGGTATCTACTCATAGAAATAAACAATATGGTGTGTTGACCAGATTGTTTCTTTAAAAAAACGACAGTGCAGTGACAAATCTATTTATTTTTAAAACAAGAAGCCTACTTGTGCTCTCTTAAATACACTGATCTGTCCCTTAACAACATACAACACCTGTATGTCGGTTTTCTTTAAATGTTCATTTTTCTATACTTTGTTTTTTTCTTTACATTGTATAAACGTGCATATATATATATATATTCACTGTATCATCTATATGATCCAATGGGTTTATAAATCTGTCCTTTATATAGCATGTGAGTAGTCACGAATCTTTAACTGGATCCTACTCATATAAAGCTATCACTTCTTGAATGTAAATTTGTCCACCTTGTCCAGATGTGTTGCATGTAATTCCATAGTATATAAGTCATGGTCGACACCAAATGTATTTGGTTTGGCAGAGGCCTTGATATTGTATCTATGGTTTACATTGTAGCTAGACGCACTTGCCGTTGTCTGGTCTGTACATTTATGTCTTGGTTATTCATAAATAATTATATCCACATATATAGATATATATAGATATACTATCTGGTCACGTGAATCTTTAAAAATACAGAACATAATATCGAACAGCCAATAACACAATTAGGTTTTATTGAACCTATTCGTGAGATATATTTCAGTATGCAACACCCCTCACGTTCTCTAGTATCGGCTTAAGCAATTATCATTTTTAAACAAAAAATATATCTTAACAGTTTGGCCATAACCATCTATAACTATGTCATATAATGCAATTGGTTTACACTTGTTTGTAAATTATCGTGTAAAAGATTGCTAAAGTTCATAGTTGTATGTTAAAATGTACCCGCTATATTCATTCTCCTCAGTGCATGCAGATCCTTCAGCGACGGCCTACCAAATCGCTTCGTAACGTGTAACTACTAGTAATGAGTTTAAGCTAATTGATTCTCATTAAGAAATTATGAGTTATTAACGTAGCAGTCGGCTCCATGAAAAGTACATAAAACAGATACTAGATACTCATACTGCAATGTATATATATGTAATATATATATATAACTTCTCTATATTTATGCCGACTCTAGTGGTGTTTACAATCATTCATGCTAAAAGTGAGTTCTTTTTCGATACATTTAAGCACGTCGGCGTTGGAGTATTTCTGACATAAATCCACTATGTTTAGTGTGGTCTATATATAGAACTTGATGCTAACTACCAATGATAAAAATAAGACGCCATTTAATCTTTCCCTGAAGCAACTGATCAATCAACGTGTTGAAATGTGCTGCTATTTAACGGACTCAGTATAAGAGTTGGGTTCGTTCAATAGACCATGTTTATAGCGATATAATGTATAGTTTGTCATTTTAGTTTCAATGAAAGGTTTGATATACCAAAATGCTTCTGTCCACTCAAAAGATTTATCTTAATTTCAGTATTGTTTGACAATTTATTTCATAGTTTTGTGTGTGTGTGTGTGTGTGTGGGGGGGGGGGGGGGGGTGTCTTCTTTCTTTCGTGTGTGTATTGTGTTGTTGTTTGTTGTGGTTGTTGTTTTTTATTGGAGAGTGTTTTATTGCGTATTGTTTGAATACGAGGCATTGGCGTTGCCTTTTTAATCATCAAGTCTCGTTGATTTATTTACAGAATCACTTCTGGCTGCTGCGCAAGCTCAGTTAACATCCCAAATCCATATACGTTACGGATTTACTAGCTATTGTACTTACTAATGTATCATTGCCACATATTTTTATGTAAATGGATCAAAATTATAATTGTATAACGCACGTGTAAGCATTAAAATAAAACTATAATTCTAGTCCAGTTTGTTAATGTAATTTATGTTTCTTGGCTCCAGTTTCTCTAAACATTTCAACTTTTCTCGATTTTCCTCAACTCAAATATTTAAAATGTAAAACTTCATTTATTGAGAATTTTGAGTAGAGGAAAAGCTCAGCTTGAGATATTTAGGGAAACCGGTCCCAGGCCCCAAACGATATGGCGATTTGGTGTTCATACAACATTTTGTCTATATTACAAAAATTAAATTTAATACATAAGCTCTTTGTTGTTGTTTTTAAAGAAGCCAACGTATTGATAATAAAAGTTCTGCTGTTTCAACAATAACAATTAAAAATATTGTTACAGGCATCTAGAAAAATCAAACATATTTTGATGTTAATATTAGGTCAATTGGCATAATCATTAGTATAATAATGTAAGAATCATTGTAGATATCGGCATTGCTTTGTTGTTGTGACACGTTCGCTAGTGCATTAATATGTTTCATTGTACTAGTGTGAAATGTGCTACATAAACTAAATGAATATATTAATACTTATAATCATCAATTAAGTTTATTGCTATTGTCCCCAAAAAATGCATATATAATTGCATTTCTAGTTTTATTGGCGTGTGGAGACCTTAGGATGAATCGAAGTAGAACAATCGTCTTTCTGCAAGTAAACTTTCTCGTCTAAGCTGTACTCAAACCCACGACCTTGGTAGTAAGATTTATGGTTGTTAAACAACAGCGCTTTAGATTACTCTGCCATAGAGGGCCAATCAATATGTACCACAAACATAATAATAGCTTAGACAGTTTTAAATAATAAAATATTGAAAGCTCTTAAAACCTTAATACTTATATGTTTAGGAAACCAAATTACTCATTATATAAACTATATTTTTAAACTTTGTTGATTAAATACGTGCATTTTGCAGTTAGTTTTATTCATAATTAAGGGATTTTTTTCTGCTTATTGTAATTATGAGTAAGAAAGAAAAGAGCCACCAGTAATTGAAATAAACTGCAACTAATAATTCAGTATTAAAAGTAATACCATCCAAAACTTTACCTAACTTTATAATACCAAAATACTTAGGAACTATTTGTTTACTACTATTGTTTTGTCTTTGAGATATAAATCATAAATTGAATATACGTTATGCAGGAATAAAGGAGACTGGAGACTAATATTGCATCAATCATATCTCCCATTTGTCTTGATTAGTTAATTTCAGTTCAATTACCGTCACTTCATCCTTACAGGAAAAAACATAATATTGTTCCAAGCAATAAATGCAACATTTGTTCAATAATTCTGCATTTTTTTCGCAACAATTTGCCAATGATAAACTATGGCACCAACCCTGAAATGCATTACTGATTATGCAATTAAATATGACGTCAATCCGTAGTTTGCTAGACTTAGATAAGAAAAAAATACTGTTGATATTAACTTTATTTCTAACTTATGATTGGTTCAGTATTACTTTTGCAGTAAGTGTTGCTCGTATATCTCCTAGCATTTCTATAGTATATGACGACCGCTTCAAATTTTACAGGCGATTAAAGAAACAAACTTCACGAGTGTCTACGGTGGCCAGTTCGCACCAGCGGACGGGGACTAATACTTATTTTAAGGCCGTTTCTGTTCTTATTATATTCCGCTTTGGTATCTACAACGTCGTCGTATTCAGCCGTGCATAGCCTCATTCTTCGTCCGGGGAATTTTTCAGATATAATTTAACTTATGTGCGGCGTTTAACCAGGTTTTGTAGATTAGATGATAGATTCAATGAACCAGTCTTGACCAGTATTAGAGGACTGTTATAAAGCGTGTATAAGTATTATATCTATTATAACGTCATTCAACGTAATTAGTTTTTAATACATACGAAACTCTAGAAATATGTTTTTGTAACAAGCACAATGGTTTCATTAAAGTCATGGTTCTTCTGTTTGTGCTATGCATATTATACATCACGTATTCATGTTCTCGATTTATAATACTGTTTCTTCTATTATGTTCTATATACTTAAGTCAAAGAAAAACGGTTTAAAAGTATTAATGATTAACGTTATGTGTAAACTATCTCTAATACACATTCGTTTGGAATTTCGAGGGATAATCATTTTAACTGCGTGTATCCCATAAAATCATAGAAGGCATTATATTTAATCGCTTTTAAATAGATTTAACTATCGTAGGTTGTCAATAACGAGCTAACTAATCTAGGTTTGTATTTAATGGCTGGAGTAAAATACAAGTTAGTGTAAGCTGTATGATGAGGATAATGTTAACTATTAATGAAGGTTATGCTTAATGTGGGGATATGGGCGAGAAATAAAAAGTGGTAAATATAAAATCGTACAATCTGAGGAGAACATCATATCATAAACAACACACGCTCGTTTTGTCTCATTAAACATTATTTAGAAGCGTTAAGGTGTTTAATAATATTAAAAATAATTTTGTTAGAAGTATATTCAACGGATAGTTCAGTCATAGAACATTGAATCCATGATCGGAGGGTCGTGGTTTCGGTCCTCCGCTACGGCTATGTGTGGTGTTCTTGAGCAAGACACCTCTTCCGCTTATGCTTAGTACTTGTTCTACCCGGGTAAACTTTGATTGAATTTTTGTATGTTATAAGAATGGATTTCACAATCAAAGTTACATGTTTAAAGGGAGTATATCAGGAAAGCACGCTTGAAATGTCTTAAAAATAAAATAATTATCAAAATCGATAAAAAGCATCTCATTATCAATAATAAATCAAATCCTAATGATTTGGTATGACACTTCCATCGAAACGCGAAAAGGTAGATATTGAACGAGAAGTGGTTAACTTGAAACGAAATTTCCATTCTGAAAATAGACAGCACTTAACCACTGCTTGACGTCATTTGGACTATTTCTACGATGAAACAATGTTACTACGTGTAAACCTGTAACAATAGCGGATCTACTCTTAAAAACGGCGTACATCCCCTCCCCCTAAACTCCCTTGTTATTAAAATTCATTCTATTTACTGAAAACGTGTTTTTCCCATAGACCACTCAGTCATAGAGGACCCCCGTCGCATATTTGGATTGATTGAATATTGAGCGTAATTTTATGCCATCGGTGGCTAAAAGACGATCAGTTAACCTTGCGTGTATATCAATCATCACGGAGACTTTGCCGGGCGGGGATTCGAACTCACAACCCCTTTGATTTATAGTCAGACGCGTAACCGACTGAGCCAATCCGGCCCAGCTCCATATTTGGAAATATTAGCTATGGTTGATGATAAAAAGTCATTTAGGTTCGAAAACACTTACATACCGTGTTACTGAGTATTAACACTCCCGAGAGATATCATATCAATATTTCTTTTTGATTTTCTACTTTAGTTCCAGTTGTTTTATCAGAAAGTCGTTCTTATTGTTCGCTTACAAATGTATTCAACTTATGGTAATAACTTTTGCTAAGAACATTTAGTTACTGTTTATCTGAGTTTATCGTGTTTTGTCTTGATATGTGGGTTTCAGCGCACCGTGACGAAGGCCTTCCATCTGAGAAACTAATCACTGCCTCCATCAAACGGTGCAATGATCGATTACTGCAAGTGTTACAAACCAGATCTCGATAATTAGGGGGCGGGAGGGGAAAACAAAAAATAGTTTTATCCATGTGTTGGAATGATTTTTAACGTTAATTTTGAAACGTATTGATTTAACTCATGTTCGTTCGCGCACCTAAGCGATCTTTGCACATATGAACGTAAGGAAATACTAATATCCAAGATGTTACGATCTGAAATTACTTCATAATTAAGAAATTATACATATCTTTTCTATAGTGCGTCATGTTGTTTTTTAATGTATGAATGAAACAGTTAAGAAAATATAAGGTAATCGTTGGTTGGATTTATTTCTACTGGAAACATTGATGAAATTAAAATACATTTCGAACGTTGTATCATAGATAACCACAAAATGCGCGAAATCTGATGTTCATCCACTCATATTAATTATGCAACGTCCTAAGTGGACATTGGTGTGACTCAGAAGTCAGCGTGGGAAATCCAAGTAGGATTATTGCTGACGGCCGAGACATCAATCGCTGGCTATCGAATGTAAGGTGAAATCGGACTATCCCGTATATATATAACATTGACGTTGTTATAAAAAAAAACAAGTTCAGTATTTTGAAGATAGTTTCCAGTGTCACGTAAAAAAAACCTTCCCAATATGACATAACTGTATGGATGATCTGGAATATAGGTATGCGTGCTCCATGTGTGCGTGCGTTCTTAAGTATGTATCTTTGTTTGTTTGTGTGTTTGCACGTATTCATGCGTGTAAGACCGAAGCGTAGTCTAGTGGTAGAGTGTCCGTCTCGCATGCGGAAGGTCGTGAGTTCGATCCCCGACCGGGTCATACGAAATACTTTAAAAATGGTACTAGAAACTACTTCGCTTGACGCTAAGCATTTGGGGGAGAGTTCTAGGTCTGGTCAGCCCGGTGTCAGTATAATGTGACTGGGTGGGGTATAATACCATGTGTCTGCGGCATGATACTCCAGTATGACAGCGCTCAGAATACTGGTTCAAGTAGACAACGTCGCGATACAACTGAAAAAGCTAAACATCATACAACAACATACATGCGTGTATGCACGTAAACATACGGGTCATTCTATAAATTAACGATTCCTATGCCGTTACAGCAGCTGTTATATTTCAATGCTACGTCTCCGGTTGGATTTTCCTTTCTTATTTGTGTTATTTGTTTCAGCAATGGAATGTTGTACTTATTTTCATCCTCGGTAATCAACATCGCATAATTTATCCTATAGGGATCACATGAACAGCCAACCATCTCATTCTTCTAAATCTCTTACAAAGACCAACAAATTGCATAGACATGTTTTATAGGAAATAGCTATCAACTCTCCCCGTCCTAAACTACGGCTATCTTGATATCAATGTTACATTCTTTCTCAGACTGTGCGCTTCTCCATGAGTATATGTTGCCAACTGCTAAGAGTCGGCGACCATCTCCTTCATCAGTCGGTACACCGGATAGATTTTATTCAATAAGTTTAGATCATATAGTATTTGGTTCCCGGATATCACATTTTCTATCATTATTATAACTTATCAGTAAACACTGTTCCATTTCATTTCATATTTACAAGACGGTTTTAAGCCATGATTTAATAAAGTCAACATTTCATATCGACTTAATTTGTTATTCACTTCGGCAATTTTGTGGAATAAAAACCAGAAGGATTGCAGAAACAGTAAACATTAACTCTATACGTCTCAATAATAAAGGTTGTAAATCACTATTTTTGCTGATTTAATTTCTGCAAGTTTCATAGAGCACGTACACATGTAGTAATCATATAATAAAGGATTAAAGGAACGCCGGATGAACTTTAAAACCACATTATCAACTAGTGTAATCGATAGTTATAGTTTTAGAATGTGTATATAATGATAGTTCATTAATGGCGTTGTCGATACCAATGATCATACGGACAAAACCATTAATGGAATATCTTTACATGCATATTCTTCAACTGTAAATATCGATTGCAATAGTTTGATAATGTTGCTATGAAATTCACCAGGTCTGGTATTCACCAACCATTCTTTAGAATATTCTTAGAATTGAACTCAAGAATGGATTTTGAAAAACACATTTAGAAACCTGTTTTTTTTTTCAGACCAAAACTTGCAAGCATGTAAGGACACCTAATATATAGTCAAATAAACTCTCACAATTATTATATCTGCCATAGTAAACTAAATGTCTAAGGTTGAAATTTGGATTTTTAATCTCAAGTCTAAGAATATTCTCAAGAATGGTTGGTGAATACCAGACCAGGTGTTTTCTATCCCTTCAGTATACATATCTTCTTTTTACCAGAGGATTGTCTGGCGTTACATGTTCACTTCTCATAATATCCGATCGCAGGATCCATCGAATGTACAGAATGCAACCAAGAAAAGAACATGATTTGCGTCTGATCGAAGCTGTTCACGACGGGTAAGTTAATATGTATAACATCCTTTAATGCCGGTTTAAACATTATCTTCTATTGTAGAGCCAATCAAATTGGTATCGTCATTCAAATGATCAGGAGCAGTATTCACCAATCATGTAGGGACACCTAATATATAGTCAAACAAATATCCTATCTGTCATGGCAAACTAAATATTTAAGGCTTAAATTTGGATTTTCAAGCTTATGTCTAAGAATATCCTTAAGAATGGTTGATGAATACGATCCCAGAACTAATAACTATGTATGTTTTTAGTCTTTTTCAACAGTATTTAGGTTATTAAAGGCGGTCTGTAAACCAAGTCCCGCTAGGTGTTCAACCATTACTAGACACACTTTACCTATATCAGTCCAGGAAATAATTATTCACACATGCAGGTGGGAGTCACATGCCAATAGAGCAATGTTCATGACCAATTGTCACAAAAAAGGTTATATTTTGATGAATATTAAAACAAAATTATTCCGATGGAAGTCATTATACAAAATGTTTGTCAAACCAAATATATATAATTATAAAGTTGAATATGAAAGCATCTTAACGATAATCTGTTGAAATGCTATGTAAGTCAACTATGTTGTCCGATTGTTTGAATAAAAATATTCATCAGGATTCAGTTACATTTTGTTCACGGTGGCAACTTCAAAGACGTGTGTCCTCTGATAAAGCAGTGTGTCGCAGCTACGCAAGACAAAGACGTGTGTCCTCTGGTAAAGCAGTGTGTCGCAGCTACGCAATACAAAGACGTGTGTCGCAGCTACGCAAGACAAAGACGTGTGTCCTCTGGTAAAGCAGTGTGTCGCAGCTACGCAAGACAAAGACGTGACGCCAGGTGTACCTTGTTGAAGAACTAACCGACTCTCAATACTTATTCACCTGCTATGCAATCGGTTGATTTATCTCTGCAGTTGCGCCAATTATCACACACCTTGATAACTTGTACAAATGAGAAAAAGTATTAAATCCATGTACAAACGTTAAACAAGATCAGTCTCTCATTTCTTTGCTGTATAAACGATTGAACGTTTCGTCTTTAACATAGTCTCTGGTGAGAATCCGCCTAATCGGTTAAACACTTCTGGAGGCTACGTGTAAGATCGGAGTACATGGGAGTTGATATCACAAAATGTTAATTGCATTAGCTTTTCACTAAAGACGCTCCACACATTTGAAATATAATGATGATGATGATCGCAGTTCGAGACGTGTAAGGTTAAGCGAGGGCATATTACTCTATAGGTTAAGTTAGTGAGGTAGT
The DNA here is from genome assembly GCA_029582155.1 of Panopea generosa. Classification (NCBI taxonomy): domain Eukaryota; kingdom Metazoa; phylum Mollusca; class Bivalvia; order Adapedonta; family Hiatellidae; genus Panopea; species Panopea generosa. Next base: position 2,646,110 of record CM055904.1, on the reverse strand, counting down.
CGAGATATCATCCCGCTTCTATTCATGGTGGACTTCTTCCGGAAATATCTGACTAAGTGAGATCCATTGGAGGTATAGAACGCAGCCGATAAAAGAAAACAACAAATATTATTATTATTTTGATTATTTTGTTTACAGGTAACTCAGTGTTGGGATTTTTTCTGATTCCGTGCATTCATGGAGCTCTTACACGCTCGAAAATAGAATATCGACTTAGGGGACATGAGGTGCTTTGCATGTTTCATGAAAGACTCGGTGAAACCAAATCTGGTATTTTCTTCTTTTGGTTGCGTTCAAAGCTTTCAGGGTGGATTCTTTTAATGATAATCACAACAGAAGTTTTACTTGCTCTGTGGCCGCTGTAAACAACCACCTAGTACTCGTTGTTTCATTATTTCTAATTCGTTGGAATCGTGGAACTTACTACAATGTTACTCCATGCTAGAATGCCACTCAAACTGGGGCAAATGAGAGTGGGAGGTGTCGCATGTTTCATTACCATTCATAAACTGAACCAATGTTTTCAGATATAATTATTTATTGTTCGTATGAGTGGATATTAAGCCTGCACTCACGCCGACTAGCACCGTTTTAAGCGATATTCTATTCTTAAGCAACACTAAATAAACACCATGAGTTCCAGAACCTGACATCTATTAAATTAGGTTTATTAACCGTCAAGCGGGGAATTCTATGGCTGTCCCACAATTCATAGCAGTGAAACGCTCACTAACCTGTGACGTCATTCAAACTTTATGTCGAAGTAACTAACCAATCCACGTGCTCAAATGTGTCTTTTCCAACATTGCTATTAAGTGGACACAATAGGTAGAGCTGGTCCGTTCTGCAGACTAACCATGAATCAAAGGAATCATAAATAATAACAAAAATAAGCAAAATTACAGCAAATTTCTCCAGCTCTTTATTGCATCGAATGTTCTTGAATTTTAATCATATATTGAGTATTTAATTCGAATGGCATTCAATAATTGTTTAGTCTAGTAAAACACCACAAAGTACATTTTCTGTACTCTTGCTATAATTTGCATAACTGGACGTACTGTTGCATAATGAGTATTTCCCTCTGGTAAATAAATTGGAAACTGGCAGCGTTTTTCGCTATGGTTTACATTTCTGTCTTAGATACGGATAGTTAAATAGACAAATCTTTTGTTCAGTGGACAAGTATATAAACTAAACAAAATAGCTAACACGACACTTACAGCATTAGTCGATAGCTCAACTAATTGAAATATAACAACTAGCTGGTTTCAAACCTCAACAGTATGTGCAGAACTTTTCATTAAGATTCGCTGCGAAGCATTTATTCGGGCGAACGGAGAGTACACCTGGTAGTAATGCTGATTATCGAATTTTGCGAAAATGAATTTTAGTACTGCTGTCATTAAAATTACAATTTCACAATGTTTTTATTTAGATAAACCAATAAAACTTTAATACAGTTACTAAAATATATTGTTCTTATTGTCTTCAAAGTCATGATATAACCCGATTTCAATTAGTTGAGATATCGACAAAATCCGAGATGTCGGGTATGCTGTTTAATATATGTCATTATTGACTTAAGCATGAAATGAATTGAAATGTTTTGATTTAAACCCTAAAACAAGAAGAAGTTCATTATAAAGGAGTTGTGAAATTTGATATACCGGTAAAAAAAACACACAAGTGTTTATAAAAAATATTCATTTTAACATGTTATTCCATATACGTTTTACTTTAAATATCATTTTTTCTACGATTAGACAACCGACCTTTTTAATGACCCATTCATATGTTATACAACTTTAAGTAACTGAGAATTTCAGTTGAAAATAATGAACATTTTAATACGTCATTTTCACGGAGATTTGACAACCGAACACATTTAATGAGTCATACATATGATATATAACTTTTAAATTATGTAACTGAGAAATGCAAGCCAAAATAATGAATATATGGACCTCTTGAACATTTATATGCTTCATTTTTACGAAGATTTGACAACACAACTTTTTAAATGACCCATACATATAATATATAACTTTTTTAATTATATAAATTAGAAACGACCTTCTGAACATTTCAATGTTTCACCGATGCGATCGTCAACATAATTTAAAATCACAACTGTTAATATATCGATCATCATATACACATATAATTGATCTGAAATTATAAGTAACTTTTTATGAGGTTTCATCTTAAAACACTAATGATACAACGAGATAAGCACACATAGTAAACCACATGGAGGAAACGAGGCAGAACATTCACTGAGAAGCAATGGTTTCTCAACAGCTGTACGTCAAAACATTCACAAGCCAACTGTTTGGCAATAGTAGCGGCACTTTTTTGTTATATTGTATATTTTAAAATCCTCAGAAAGAAGAAGAATATTTGTATGCAATAACCTATCAATCAAATAGCATCTTTGAAGGCAAGTGTTAAGGCAAGCCCATTAAACAAAATCGGTCATGTGGCACTTAAAGACTTCAAACACTTCATCCTTGATACTGATATGTATTTTCAGTAACGCTGATCCTATTAGATTTATTATTGGAATGGTACATTTCAGTTATTTCATTTTTACCTCTCAATATATATTTAAAACTTTACATATTTGCATGCAAATTATGGGCAAGGGAAATGAGGAAGATTATAGTGTCAACAGCGCATTGTTCACGAAAATGAACTAATTTTATTTTTTAGTTCTTCATTTATTTATTTATTTATTTATTAATGACACTGTCGTCAATACGACGGATTAGTTATATAGATAAGTTCATATATTAAGTTAATAATTCATTTTTGACATCAATTGACATTTCACTTGCATTAGCTCATAACAACCAATGATATCCGATGATATAATCTTTTGGCAACAAAGCACGTAATCAAGAAAAGAAAATACCTAAGTTTGTTTTATTAAGCCTGTGAGTTTACTCGCAAAGTGGAATATATGATTATTTTACAGTGTTTTGTACACTATGGGAATATATTGTACGGTCACGTCTTGGGTAGGTGATTGGCTATACACTAACAGGTAAAGAATAGTATAAAATATACAATGCCCTCAAGCCCTGTTGTATCTGCTTAATAATAACAACACAGGGTCAATCCTCTAATACCTAAAATGATATTTGACCTTGTACAGAAAATTCAAATATAACATTTTCCAACCCTTTACATCCTATTATTAGACAGGTATATTGAATCACAGATTTTCTTTTGTGTATAACAAGCATGAGTGGGGATATGTTGAGGATTGGAATAGAATATGTATGTGTGATTTCATAATGACCGCTTGATATCAGATTGAAGAAAGAAGTAAAACTTGTGCATATTTACCAGTATTTAATGCAATTGTATGTTTGTTCATTATCTCATAAGATTTCGGATTTGTTTTAAAGATTTATTGACTTTTTAACTGGAACTTTACATGACAGTTATGTTAACATGTTGTTTGTTTTGCATAGATGAAATCCTTTTAAAATGTGCTATTTCTGGATCATTGAACTTGGTAATGTGCATCTTGTGTATGCATATATATATATAAAGTATATGTTTTGCAGTTGCAGTGGGGAAAACAGTTGGATAAGTACGTTTAGAACATTTCAATGGCTCCTGAAACGTAAAAAAAAATGTATATCAAAAGTTTTTATTTCAGTTTCTTTCTTTTCTTTTCAAGATATTTTGGCAAAGATGTAACTATTTCCACTGTTTAATAAACCGAACTTTATCCATACCAATCTTCATTTATTAAATGATTTTTTTTTCTTCAGTTGATGTCATAATCATTAAATAAAAGGTATTTCAGATTCATAATTCTCAATTTGTCGAGTAAACACTTTTAATAGACATTTAATAATAAATCACTTCCAGACTGTATACTGTACCTAATGCTATTTCCAGACTGTAGACTGTACCTAATACTATTATTCAAAAATTCCCAGTAACGACCGCTATTGACTTGATAAAGTGGCATGCCATCTGTATCAAACATAATACAACAGTATTGCAGGTCCACAAACCGTTATTGTATCACTAAACTATTGTTAAAAGCACAAATGATCACTGTTCGATACAATACGAAAGATACAATATCTATTTCAGATAGTGTAATTTTAACATTCTTGGCATACGTGGAAGCCTTTGATACGATGTCCGGAAACACAACCAGCATTGTGATTTCAGCAGCATGCAGTTTAAAAAAGATTTTGTCGATAGAAGTCTGCTTAAAAATACTCTTTACTGCATTAATGTGCGTAAGCAACAAATGGTAACAGTTCACACATGCAACCATCATCAAAGGGCACCAACAGTATTAAACCTATAAATGTATGCACGCTGAACCTATAGATAGGCACTGACTGAACTTAATGATATTTAGAAGGACTGCTTACCTTTCCATGATTCTATTAAATTTCCATCGAAGAGTGTCTACACAGTACACGACCCCAGGATTGATAGTCAGAAGCGTTATCGACTGTGCTAATCGGACCTCGGGAAACATTGTGTGCGTATTTTACAAATAAAATGCACTGACAAACTTGGATGAGGTAAAACTTGATTAATTATTATTGTGGCAATGATGTGTCTAAAGCGGTGTTTAGTTCAGTTTATGTTGCCAAAAATACACATAATCTAACAAGTGGGGACTATAAAAGCAAGGTTGATGCGCGAAAGAGACATATATCTCTCTAGGCTGCGTTAGCATCATTTCTAGAATGCCTCTGTCGTTTTTAATACAAGTTTCAGTCAGGAACCGTCTTTTTCAAGATTCGTATAGTGAGGTTAATTATATATTCGTATAGTGAGGTTAATGCTCATCATTTAGATGTATAGTATGTTTGTTTATCTTGCTTCTGTTTGTTTGTAATTTAATAATGTTTTGTTTAATAAAAGGTTATTCGTATTTTAATTACTATTGTACAATTGTGTTGACCATTAAGCAAAGGTCACTGAGATAGTTTTTAATCATTCGGTATAGTTTTATAAACATCAGTGAAAAATAAATCAACAAACAATCTGTAAGAAATATTGATTAATTCATATAAGTTAAAGGTTTAAGAAAAAGAAAAGGAAACTGTTACATAGTGAATAGAAAATAGTTAACGGGCACAATAATGAATAATGAATTTTCTATTCATATTTTCGCCTTCTAAATGTAATATTATTTTATTCGTATTAGATTTGCAACGTTTAAGAAGAGACATACTGTGTCAAGTACCTGTAAATGAAATTAGAAAATATGTTCAAAATTAATGTAGCAAGAACTCATCCACCATAACCGAATATAAACCAATGGTAAACACATAGTACTAAAAAATAACACAAACATGTAACCCCATTTCATGTCAGAAATACTCAAAAACAATAGTGTATAATACAAGCACCCAGAATATTATAAAAGAAATTGATTTAAATGTTATCACATTTCTTGTTACAAATATTTGTCTGAGTTTTTTAAAGCCGGGTGATAATTTGCAGGCAGATTTGTTTCGTTTCTCCATGTAAATGATTTACACATTTTATTATAAAGCATTTGTTTCTTTTTCAAATGTTTATGTTACATCGTAATTGATTGTCGAACATTACTAATATCTCAAATAAACGTTTAGCCCGAGCTTCGTCAGAAAATGAATTTAAAATACTGTTTTGTTTATAAAGGCACAAAACCTAGCCAAAATGAGAAAACGAAAAAGGCGGTTTTATCATGTCTGATTATGAGATATAATGAAACATGCAACCCCCCCCCCCCCCCCCCCCCCCCACACACACACACACACACACACACCGGCATTACACAGACATAAGCAGTATTATTTTCTTGGACACTTATATGAGGTCCATGGTTACGTAGAATCAGAAACAATATCAAAACTGAATAGGTGGTCGGTCTTATGTCAGTTACATTGACATTTTGTGGTAAACACCGTACATATGTACACGTTACATTGACATTTTGTGGTAAACACCGTATATATGTACACGTTACATTGATATTTTGTGGTAAACACCGTATATATGTACACGTTACATTGACATTTTGTGGTAAACACCGTACATATGTACACGTTACATTGACATTTTGTGGTAAACACCGTATATATGTACAAGTTACATTGACATTTTGTGGTAAACACCGTACATATGTACACGTTACATTGACATTTTGTGGTAAACACCGTATATATGTACACGTTACATTGACATTTTGTGGTAAACACCGTACATATGTACACGTTACATTGACATTTTGTGGTAAACACCGTATATATGTACAAGTTACATTGACATTTTGTGGTAAACACCGTACATATGTACACGTTACATTGACATTTTGTGGTAAACACCGTATATATGCACTGTACAAATTAACAAGTTACATTGACATTTTTTGGTTAACACCACAAATACGTACATGTTATATTGACATTTTGTGGTTAACACTGTACATATGTACATGTTACATACACATTTTGTGGTTAACACCATACATATGCACATGTTACATTGACATTTTGTGGTTAACACCGTACATATGTAAATGTTACAGCGTTTGCAAGAGGGAAGTATATCTATGCTACTTATATTCAAATGATCTCATTTTCACCATAAGACATCGGGGAAGAGAGATGATTGTTCCTTGTCTATGTATTATTTGTGTTTCTGTTGTTGTTATGGATATGTGGTTTGAGTGCCACGTGTCTTGTTGGACTGATAATCAATTCCGATATATCTGCAAACTAAGCGTCAGTTATACTACTTCAGTCCCTCATATTTTTTTCAAATCAGGTATGTTAGAAATTCCATGCCTGTCGCACAATGCATGGCACTTTAACGATTACCTAACAGTGATGTCGTTCGTTCAAACTGCGCTGAATCTACTGACAAATCACCGTACTCAATTCTTACTGCTATGTCACGGACTCAACCGAGGAGAGCTGGATCTGTCTATAGTCTGAGCTTCACTGCAGCAATGGCTATTTTGCCAATAACAGTTCTTAAACGTTTACTCCTCATGCCATAGTCTGTTTGTAGGTATATCTGTAACGTCCTTTGTTATCAATTATCCATTCGTTGTATTTGTGCTGATGATATAGAAGTTGGTAAATAAGATTCGTTTGTAAATACATTTATTATAATGTTATGCAATTTCAGTTGTTATATTAAACTTCATTTTGACATAGACCATCGTGGCGCCATCTAAAACAACACGCTTAAAGGTTATATATCAAGTCATCCACTTTAAGTGAATGCTCGCATTCAATCAATTATCCCAATATAAATATTTACTTATGTTAGTTTTAGTAATTAGAATAATTTCATTTTACATTATTCGAAGGGCATCTATATTTATTTGCTATGACTGGCGCCGTTATTAGATTGTGTCTGCAAGTAATTAAACGAAGTACTTGAGGAAAAATCCAACCTGAAATATCCACCAATAACTCAAGTATAAATATTTCAAACCTGTTCATAGTCTTGCTTTTCACTTAAGTATACACTGATGAATTTGTAATTACCAATTCCCATAAAATCACAAACTAATTATTTCTTAGTGATTTTGAACGTGTTTTGCTTTCTCAGATTGTACAAAGAGTATAAGTAAATAGAGTATAAAGCTTAAATAACAAAGCTGCCCTCTTCCTATGGATAATTTGAGTTTATTGCATTATTTACGTTGAAGGAATGTTATAAAGCCATCACGCATTTTTAGATTAACCTAGTATTATATCGGTATTGTCCGTATAACTGCGCTGACGTACGTAAAATGCCGAACTACTTTCCGTTTTACCGGAACATCTAGATGATGTCATTTCTCATGGTGAAATAAAATTATTTTGAGATGTAACGTAAAACGACGAAATACGGAAATTAATTTATCTATAAGTTGCTATTTATAGAATATTTGAAAAGTATTTGTTCACGTTTCTTAAGCAGAATAACTGAGAAATACATGTACCAATGTATGAGATATTTGTTAAAAAGAGTCTTATATTCCTGCTCGTGTATCACCAAACTCGTTGACATGATATTAATAGCCTCAGATGGCATACTTTTTTCTAAATGAACACTCATGTAAGATTCTTATATCAAATATTGATACAAATATACTGATTGGCAACACGCATATATACGAATAAAACATGAGGATGAGAAAAAATATTATAATTATAGTGTGTACATTTATTATAAATGAATTTTTTAAACCGCAAGCTTAATCATATTGTATAAAGTTAAACATTTTAAAAGGCATTCAATCTATTATTACATATATGACGTACATTTTCGTATTAAAGAATCAATTCTGCATAAACATCCATCTGCCAAGGTGCATATGTTCGGTTTACACTCTCGTATCGTTTCATATCTTATCACATTAAATAATTGAAAACTATGCATGATATATTTACAGTCATATACAATGTTACTAAATACACGCATTTACGAATATATGTGCACATTGTTTATTGAAGACGTGGTGTTTTATGGTGCTTTTGGGGGGATTTATTTCTACAGTTAATAATTCAGATAAGTTTATCATTTTTATCTAAGCATACAGATGATTTAATAATTTCAGTCATATATCATTATTCAAGTTTTATTATAATTAATGTGTTAAGCTATATTTGTGATAAAAAAAAAAATTTTCAACCGAAATACTGATAACTTATACATTTACTAATGAATTCATGTATTATATGTCACGCTTCAGGTTTTACAAGTACAAATAAGTAATTATGCAAAGGCGAAGGAGCCCGAGAAAGCAAGGATTGAAGCGACATCAATATATAATAGGAAGTATAAACCATATTGATTGTTTAAGTTTTGTGGAGTATGGTAGGCCTGCACGTTCTTTAATAGTCGTCAATGCTGTTTAACATTTTGTTTTGCCTGCCAACCATGAAACTCGACCGTCTATAGAAAAATAGGTCACCATGTGACTGCTCTCATCCAATGAAATGGCAGGGTATTTGTTGGATATAAAAGTTTAATGTATTGTGTGTGTTTTTAGAAATGAAATTGATGTAGCATTTCGGTTATTAAATAACAAATTACTTTAAATTTGTAGTGTGAAAATATGAAGAGCTTAGAGACTTTCTGTGAAATACTAGTTTATAAAATGTGTATAAAGACACTAATAAGTACATGTTACAGTGGAGATATAGCATCTGATGAACACATCTACCACGAAAGTACAAACAAAATCAATACATAAAACTGTTTACACTAAGTGCCTTACAAGCATTCACAATAAGTGACAACATCTGTAGCCGCCTTGGCGTGGCATATAGAAAGACCACCACTGCGGAGACTTTACCTGCTTTACTTCAGTTGATTGATTGATGTTTATACAGGTTAAAACACACGTATACAGGTTACATTGAATATACATACTCAATTACAAACAAAAATAGATGAATTAGTCAAAGGTAATTTTATAACTATCAACCATAGTATATAGAATTAATTAAGTATTGCAACTTATTAAATATCAAGTATCGTATAATGCAAATTTGATACTACTGTTTTGGCAAAATCGAATTTTAAAAAAGTTAATGATCTATAACAATAAAATATTTTATAGAAAACTATGGTAACGTAAATGAAATGAATGGCAAACCTCAGGGAAGTATTCAATTAATGCAACATTGGACATATATAAAGTGTGTAATAACCCTTTGATTGCCCATAAAGCCCGATGTTTAATTCCAACACGTCAATGAGGTTCTTGGTCAATCAAAAGAAATTATTTTTAAACCAAACAACAAACAAACATGTCATGATATAAAGGTCATTTTTTGTTCAAATTAAAAACTAAAAAAGTACATATTTCGCCCGTCTACAAACAATGTGCATTTAGTTTTTATGTAACTATTAATGCGAGCGGAATGAAACGACCTGATAGCCTCATTGTACTACAGTATATACGCGTTTTGCTTTGTATGCTCCACACCTACAGGTGATGGAGGTAGAAGGAGGTAGTTCTTTTTGTATTGTTTTCCGTTACTTTGTATTGCAGTAACGTATTTATAGCCAGTATTTAAGAAAGTAATTCTGATATGTCGTATATAATGTTACTGGTGGTTGTGTTCAGCTATTTATATATTATAACACTTCAAATTGATATGTTTCACAGAACAATGAATTTTAACCACGTATGATTTTATGTCTTTATAATTGGTAAAAGGTACCAATGAAGTTATTAAGTCCAGACACAGTAAGTTTTTTTTTTATTTTCACTGTAACAAAATTATATAGAGCCCATAGACATTTATTAGCATTATAAGACGTGGACAGAACTTGTTCCATATCTCTCGATTTTGAACGGTGTTAGCCCCTTATTAGATTTATAAATAAATACAAATCTAGTTTCTCTGTTTATGAGACTTCAGTGAAACTTTGCACAAGTGTTCCAAAATTATATAACTATATCTCTCTTATATTTGAACGCAGATGTATCCTTTGTAACATGTTTCATTAAATAAAGTGTTCTGATCCAACCAAACCTTAATGCAACCAATCAGTGCTTCTTATGCATAACGCCAAATTAATGAAAAAGTTGCCAAGTGTGTATAAAATATGAAGCCATTGGTGCCTTGTTGCATTAATGGGGCGATAAATGACTATCATCTGATTTACATTTAATCAAATCTTTCTTCTTAGGTACATTGAGATTTCCCTTAACCATGTTTTATAAGTGTTATAACATTATTTACGTTGCTCATGATGCATATGGTCCTTTACCAATGAGTAAAGGAATATTCTTCAATTAAGTGCTGTCATTCAACATATAATGATTTCAAATAACCATTAGGAGATATTAGAAATGAATAGCTGAGGAAAATTTCATCTTGAGATATCTATTACAACCAGTCCCTCGTTATACTTTGCAGACTTCATTCCAAGTATTGTGCAAATTATATACGAACAAACACAGCTTGCTAGAACCTTTTGCCTTATAAGTAGATATATATACATTCTAACGCTAATTTTTTTTTCGCATACTGTTTATAATCCTAATGGCAAAACCAAATGCGATATAAAAACTGAACAGCATGATGCATTTTGAACAGTTGTACATAACAAAAAACGCTCGCCAAAACCAAGAGCACTACTTCGTGAGATGGTTTTATAATGTTACTTGAATATTGCACACGCAGATTTCAAACGTCAGTCAAGCTTAGATGGCAGCTGATAAAATTATTTAAGTTATTAACAATAGACCAGTAAACACTGCAATTGAAATAAATTTTAGTCACTGATTTTTAACACGTGCTTTTTTGCATCCAAAACTACACATACGTCCGACTTGTCAGCATGTCTGTAGGCTTGTACACTACGCCCAGTCTGCTGATAGAATAGTAAAATGATTAAGTTAGTGTTCAACCCCAGACAGACTGGTAGAGAGAACGTTGTTTAACTGTTACCAGTTTGTTAGAGTGGCAGGCTAACAGAATCGAGCTGACAGAAACATTTGTTGAGAATAAAATCAAAATATACCGATGTGTGTTCCAACAGGGAAGAGTGTTTTGACATTTTTACTCTCTTTTATTGCTCTGTAACATCCATGTACGTGTCACTTTAATTTAAAATGTATATATCGGAATGGAACACTGTATTGATTAACACGGACAGGTTATAAATAGCATATGTCCACTTGGCAAAGATAGAATCACTTATCTATTTGGCGGTGACCAATACAAAAATAGCATAAATATCCACCTTGCAAAGTCTGAACCACCTATCAATATAAAAGTAACTTAAACAATAAGATTAGCATAAATATCGACTTACGGAGTTACAACCACCTATCTGTATAACAGAAACATAAACAAAATAGCATAAATATCGACTTGTTGAGTTACAATCACCTATCTGTAAAACAGAAACATAAACAAAATAGCATAAATATCGACGTGTGGAGTTACAATCACCTATCTATATAAAACAAACATAAACCAAATAGTATAAATATCGACATGTGGAGTCATAATCACAAATCAATATAACAGTAATTTTAACAATTAAAATAGCATAAATAAAGACTTATAGAGTCACAACCACCTATCTATATAACAGAAACATAAACAAAGTAGCATAAATAAAGACTTATGGAATCAAAACCTCCTATCTATATAACAGAAACATAAACAAAGTAGCATAAATATTGACTTGTGGAGTCACAACCACCTATCTGTAAAACAGAAACATAAACAAAGTAGCATAAATAAAGACTTATGGAGTCACAACCACCTTTCTATATAACAGAAACATAAACAAAATAGCATAAATAAAGACTTATGGAGTCACAACCACCTTTCTATATAACAGAAACATAAACAAAGTAGCATAAATAATGACTTGTGGAGTCACAACCACCTATCTATATAACAGAAACATATATAATGACTTGTGGGTCACTACCACCTATCTATACAACAGAAACAGAAACAAAGAAACATGAATAAAGACTTGTGGAGTCACAACCACCTTTCTATACAACAGAAACATAAACAAAGTAGCATGAATAAAGACTTGTGGAGTCACAACCACCTATCTGTATTCCAGAAACATAAACGAAGTAGCATAAATAAAGACTTGTGGAGTCACAACCTCCTATCTATATAACAGAAACATAAACAAAGAAGCATAAATAAAGACTTGTGGAGTCACAACCTCCTATCGTTATAACAGAAACATAAACCAAATAGTATAAATATCAACGTGTGGGGTCCATAATAACCTATCAACATAACAGTAACTAAAACAATAAACATAACATAAATATTGACTTGTCGAGTCACAACCACTTATCTTTATAACAGTAGCATACACAAAATAGTATAGATGTCGACTGGTTCAGTCACAACCTTTTACGTATATAACAGTAACTTAAACAATAAAAATAGCATAAATTTCCACATGATGGAGTCACAAAACCCTATCTATATAACAGTAACATACACATAATATTACTAACATCTACTTGGCAAAGTCAGAATTACCTATCTATTTAACATTAACCTGTATAAAATATAGCAATTCAACTTTCATTCCGCCATCGTTAAGCTTATATCGGTACATGAAAACAATTAACCTTTACAAATGATTATTTGGGGAACTTAAAGGATTTAGGTGGATGTTCTTTCTAGAGGTCACTAAGAGTTTGATAAGTAATTGGAGTTAATGTTTAAATATGGCGCATAAGAATATAATCTGTTATGTGAATCAGCCTTAAGCTTCTTTTCTATTTATTACGTTCCTGTTGTGCTGTGTTCATAACTGTAATGCAAATTTAGTTTTGTCTCATTTATTAGCCAATCAAAACAGACCTTACTTATTCTAACTCGCAGGCTTCGAAATCAGAAACTGGATATGTGTACGTCCAATAATAACAAGTAACGTCTCGTGCACCAGGTCGCTCCTTCATATTGGAAGATTTTATGTCTCAATACACAGTTGATTTTTTTCTTTGTTCTATATAAAATAAGGTTTAGAATTTCCACGGTAAAAGAAAGAAATTCCACTTAGATTTCTTACGTAATTTTTCATTAGCAGGAATATGTCCGCACATGGAAATGTACAATAATAAATTAACCAGCTTGATGACACCCGTATTGAAGTCCTTTAACACCAGTAATGTCTTATTGCAGTATATGATATGCCAGATTTCACTTTAATCATCTGCAGCAAGAAATCGTAGTCTCTAAGAACCATTTTGAAAATATTCAAAACCAAATTAATTAAGACTTCTTTTAAAGCATGATAATCACGTTACCGTGGTATAAAGGGGCGCAGCTATGGGACGTGTTTAAAACATATACAAGTATTTAGTAAATAAACGATATATTACATATCCACACAACCATATTAACAGTTCTAAAACAAGAAATAGTCAGAATCCCATTTACACTTCGTCTCATGTTTAAGTCTAGTTTAAGTTTATGTTTATAGTTATACCTGCATATAACTATACCCTGTATCAGAATATGACTTTGGGATTAAAGATGTATGTCTTTTAGATATTTACTTCAGGTATTGATCGTTTAGGTTTATTGAATGTTGGAGGGTTTAGTCAGCATAACTGGGTTGTTTTGTTTCATTAAGTTCCCCTTTTATGGTGGCCTTGATTTAATAAAAAAAATATCTGGGCTTACTAGTAGTTTAAATGTTTAAATTCAATTATTCCAATACCTTGTTCCTCTTTTCTGTGTCCTTTAATAGTTTAAGATTGTATTTGTGTTCATAGTAGTAATGTTTCAATCTTAAAATGGCGCAAAAACTGGTATGTTGGCCAGCATAATGAACTAACAGGTCTCTTAGTTTTACATATCAATTAATATATACATATGCGGGCTTTATATAAAATTGAATCATTACATTTTGTTGGAATTTTAAAACTATTTCATAAGAAAATAACATGAATGGTTCTAAAGACAAAGCTTGTACAAACTAATGTAACGATTGATCGAGATATTGAAACTGTTATGAAACAAAAATTAAATTTCAGTTATTTTAAGCGATGCCAATTTGCCGTTTGACATACTGACGTTGCAAATATGTTTTTCGTAATTTAAAAAAAAAACGGACAGCATTTTCTTTCTAACTTTTTGTATTCAATAACTTTGATAAGCGACCTGCAAGCAGACGGCCACATACCACATACACACAAACCACTTCATCAGATTATCGAAACCTCTTGCGTTTCAAATAAAAGCTTATAAATATGAAATCATTTCTTCAGCAGCACTTATGCAATTTGTGAAAACAGAGATTGTGTTGAGATAATGATCATATTTAAAAGTGGTACTTGTTCCCGAAACAGTCTGGCGGATTTACACCAAGGGGAGTATAAGGTACATGGACATAAACGTTTAGTTTATAGTGTTTGCTCGTACGTCATGAACGTATTCCGGTGTGCATACATAAAATTGTGCCTGATTCTTTGCTATGTATAATACATTCACTCTCAGTACAGCCCGTTGTCGGTGCAAGAACCTCACAAGTTGTTGTTTACTCTTGTTGTTGAACAAGTTATTCGTGTGTTCCACTAATCTGGTAAACATCTTTTGTTTTCTGCTCTTCAGCAAATCTTTCATTTTTCTATTGTTCGTGGTCATTTCTTTATTTTCCACTTTGGGCATTGTGATTATTTCTGATCTGTTGTTGGGAAAACATATTTACTGTCCAATTATAGTTAGTTTCTAATGCCTTTATTTAATGCTTTTTTTTCTAATTAACATTGTTGTTGCTTTCTGTTTGTTCAATGAAGTCTTCATCGACATTGAAATGACATTGGAAACAGACTTAATCAATAGTCTCGTACAAAAACAAAAGAAAGAAACAGAAAATAAATAATTTGATGGCATTGCACTAGGTGTTCATTTGTTCATTTTTGTTGTTTATTTCAGCATTTTATCAACTGTTCTTTGTGATGTGTGAATTTAATTCTGTGTTCAGTACAATGTCACCTTGTTAATATCAATACAGATTAAACATTAACCTGTTACAAATTTCTGGCTTGATATTTGATATTTTTGTAATCGTGGGTCCATTTAAAAGAATATGTTCATGAGATATGAACTTACATTTGGCACGTGCAAAGTAAGTAAATGCCGAAGGGATTAATGTGACATGTGAAGTTACAGTCTAAGTTCATATCGCATGCATGTTCAACAAATAAAGTCAACGTTCTTGTATCTATATATATATAGTAGATCTAATTAATGTACTCGATCAACAAAGCATTTATACCACTTAATTAATGTGTAACATCCATAAGTAAAATTTGGCAAGGCGGTATAGCACATGCAACACCTCCTGTACAAAACATGTTTCTCAATGACGTCAAAAACGCGTTATGATGTGTGTGACGTCATAATCAATCGCAAATCTCGATATGACCACTTTTATAAAATTATGCCCGAAGCTGAAAATATTTATGGATATTCGTTAATGTAAAATTAATGAAAATATTTATTATAGTTTAAAGAATGAGTTATAATTTAGCATTTTGGTATGGAAATGTCGGCGTTCCACAGAGTTGTGCTTTATGACCGTTACTCAGATAGGATAGCTTGTAAAGAAATAGCGGAAATTAAATGTTTATTATTTTAGTAAAACTAACAATGTTTATGATGTAACCTTTTTAACTTGTTAATGTTATAGTAAGTATTGTTTTGGTTTTAAAGAAATCGAGAACTCTTTTGAAAAATATTTTAATGATGTTTAACGACGTCATTTCCGGTACATATCTGGTAAAACTGATAATGAATCTGAGTATAGCCATCATAAGTAACTGACAAACATTCTTACATAAAGTTTTGTATCAAGCGGGATTCGAACGTATGACCTCAGCGGTGAGACGTATGTAATCTTAAGAAAGCGCACGTGTCTTAAATCATTCGGCCTCGGAAGACCCAAAGTGCGCCTCGTTTATGACTCAGATATGGAACTTCCAGTCCTGGTTGCATTGGAGTAAAGCACGTGTTAATTCCTGCTGTGCTAAAATGCCAAGTTAGATCTTAATATATACTAGGGAGGGAGACAGAAGAGCGGAATCTCACTTATCTTCCCGTTAATTGAACACTTTGACAATGTTTAGAACTACAACAGAGTTACTGAAAACAAATGGCTCTGGCGTTTGTCCAATTCAAGGTGCCATAAACAGCAACAGGTGCAAAAAGAGCGTGCATTACAGAGCTTATCCACAATGAGACGAATGGAACACTTAACCAAATCGACATGATCAATGTAAACACTGACAATTTTTTAAATATATGAAAATGCACTCAGACTGTTTATCAATCCGGTAGATATCTCGGACGAGCAATATCAACCAAGGACAATTAAACTTAATCTGCGTTTTCACAGTAACTGTAACGATATTGATAATAATAATAATACTTAATAATAATAAAAATAATGATGATATTGATATAATAATAATGATAACAATATAATGATAATATTAATAACAATAAAAATAATAATATATAATAATAATATATAATGATAAAAGTAAAACTTGTAAATTTTAAATAAATAATAATACAGTCTTTATTTATTTGAATAAGGAAATCATCAATGACGTCATTATATATTGCATTAAAATGAATTGTGGTCTACAGTTCATAGGTACAATTCTGTGATCTGTTGCAGACTCTGTTGGATAAGTTTGTGGTTGCTTTTAGGATAGGAATAAATAACAAAGCGTAATGGACATTAACCAGTGCCTGCAAGTTTTAGGATCACAAGAGATGATGACGTTGAATTCACTTATTAACGCTGTGTCATCCGAATGACCTCAGTGGTCAGGTCATCGAGAAGACGTGTTTGTTATTGCTGTCGTATTTTTCGGTCATTGTATAATTAAAACTTATGCATTATAAAGATTTTTGATATTATAGAAACTAAACGCGTGGAGTGAACCCTATGAAAGAAAATTTAGAAACAAAGTCCAGTGACGTCATACTAGGAAGCAAGACTAATGGAAAAATGTTTTGTTATAATATTAAAAGAGGATTTTTATTGCAGTAGAAAGTGTAGCTGTTCAATTAAGTAATTTATTATATCCTATATTATCTACCTTGGTCAGTCTTAGGGATATATAATTGTATCGTTTTTATGAATATCACGTGATCGTCTCAAATAACATGAAAATAGAGTTTTCTGTAACGGATTTGCTTCCCAACCTGGCCATGCCCAATACTTATATTACCTGCTTAAAGCACATGTACATAATACTAGTATTTAGAACTAGTCAATACGGGTAACAGTTCATTCCGACTACCTGCATGCGAGTCTACATATCGCAGCAGTTTATAAGTTTTATACGGAAGAACACCTCGTAGGGGAAGGGTTGGTCTAATGTTGGCAGAACTGGCGGCCCGATCCCATTTCATGACATATTGAAATAAAATATGTTTAAAATAAACTCTTAGTCGTTTTTAGACTGTTAGACTAACGTATTGCTGAATGCAACCGTAAGCACCAGTATATACAATACCGATCATAAATGTGTGAGTAGTTATGTTTGTTTGTAGTGTTGATTCCTGTACAGACTGTTTACTAGTATTAAGATCCGACCTGGTCGCCTCGCCAGGCGAGGTCTGCCAATGTTACAAGCGATAGCTCTAGCCAAGTGTATAATAGACATCGAGATAGTAATGGGAACTGAGTTTGCGGCCAGAAGTAGAAGTGCAGAAAACGTTATACCTGGCTTGGCAGGTTGTACAGATCGTGTTTGTGTTTTGACCAAGTAAGCGTGAACAATACCTAGACGTATTCTTAGCTAGTGATATAATTATGTACAGTACTCTGATATAATTTGGTTTTGCATTTTTATGATACAGTTTCTTGTTGTGTCATTTTAGAT
Organism: Panopea generosa; assembly: GCA_029582155.1. Taxonomy (NCBI): domain Eukaryota; kingdom Metazoa; phylum Mollusca; class Bivalvia; order Adapedonta; family Hiatellidae; genus Panopea; species Panopea generosa. The sequence goes on along the minus strand of CM055904.1, from coordinate 2,627,716 downwards.
GAAATAACACTATGTTGTTGGCAGCGATATGATATTCGTGTTTTGTATTTCCATGTTCATAGCATTAGCCTTCTTAACCTCAAATATTGGAGGGGTATATACATAAAATAATATTGAGAGACGAAAATCGAATACCAAACTATTTCAAATGTATATTATGTATGTCCTTTCAGTTGATATATATGGCATCTAGATGGTAAATACAGTATCAAGGTGATATATACGGCATCTACCTGATACATGCGGCACGTAGATGATACATACGGCACATGGATGATACACGCGGCACATAGATGATACATACGGCACATAGATGATACACGCGGCACATAGATGATACACGCGGCACAAAGATGGTACATACGGCATTTAGAGGATATATACCACACATAGATGATACACACGGCACATAGATGAAACATACGGCACATAGATGATACACGCGGCATATATATGATACATGCGGCACAAAGATGGTACGTAATGCACATATATGATACACGCGGCATATAGATGATACACGCGGCACATATATGGTACATAAAGCACATATATGATACACGCGGCATATAGATGATACACGCGACACATAGATGGTACATAAACCACATATATGATACACGCGGCATATAGATGATACACGCGTCACAAAGATGGTACATAATGCACATATATGATACACGCGGCATATAGAATGATACACGCTGGCCCATAGATGGTACATAAAGCACATATATGATACACGCGGCACATAGATGGTACATAATGCATATATATTATACACTCGGCACATAGATAATACACGCATGCACATAGATAATACACGCGGCACATAGATGATACATAATGCACATAGATCATACACTCGGCACATAGATAATACACGCGGCACATAGATGATACATAATGCACATAGATCATACACGCGGCACATAGATGATACATTACGTATTAAAATAGTACTCTTTTCATATATAAAATACGCTCAAAAGTGCTTTACAAAACAAAAAGTACATACAGTGTATAAAACAAAAACATATTCTAAACATTTAAAGAAACAACCTACTTAAGAACACATTTAACTTGGGGGTGGGGGTGGGGGTGCAAACATATTACAAAAATTTGATGTGATATATAAGGCACATCGATTTTGAGATGATACAATATGTTTTCATGGTACATGAGATAGTACAATATGTTTTCATAGTATTTGATAGTATACAATCTATTTTCCTGTTATTTGAGATGATACAATCTATTTTCCTGTTATTTGAGACGATAAATTTATTTTCCTGTTAGTTGAAATGATACAATCTATTTCCGCGCTATTTGAGGTTTGCGTTTGTATTATTTCTAGGGGAATCGTACGTTAAATCGCGATAGTACATCTGACATAAGTTTAAACAATAACTGTTATACAATAATAACACTGCTCGTTTGTTATACAGCGGCCTGTCTCCATTCAACCAATGTTATGACCTACGAGACGGTTCATGAACACACGTCCTTCAACATCAGCAATGGTTGCACAACCTTTTTTTTTTCTTAATGATGTTGAATGCCGTTTTCAACACACTATGTGTTTTGCATGGCATCCAGTATTATCAGTGAAACAAACCGTCTGGGAAGAACTACCGTCCCTCCGCAAGTAATAACAAGATACGAGATTAAAGTCGGTGTATATACATACATATTCAATGTAAATAGTCAGATGCAAGCGTATATTGCATTCGTAAAATAAATAAGAACAGAACATTTGTAACTGGTACCGTTATCCAATATGAGAAGTTAATTGAAGCAACGGTGCATGTTAAATAGTTGTTGGTGGTGTAGCCAGACGCGAGCCAGTGTGTGCAGAGTCGTTAACATTTTATTTACACCAGATTAAAATCTAAATCATTGATATTAGCCGTGCATGAATCTATTATGGTTAACATACTTGTCATAAAATAGAAAACAGTTGACATTATGAAAATTGCAAATTTCTTATATAATGTTCATTCCCACTAGCGATGGTGTATGTTTGCACTTTGGATCTGTGGCATATAGTGCAGTTTCGTGTTATATAAGCTCTGTCGTGCTAGAATATTTAAATAGTAATAGAGTTTCTCATAACTCTTTTTATAATGATATAAATTGCTTTTATTCGTGTGTTATTGCATTGAAGGTGACGTTGTGCGTACTAGTGAAGATTCTTCACTTAAAGAAATATGACTGTTATTTAAGCATTTCAATATATGAGATTGTATTCAACTCTTCTTATTGGTTAATTTAGTATCTAAATAATCTTCCGTCGTTTAAAACATAAAGCACATATAATTATTTATAGAGAGAAGCAATAAACACTTCTGCCGTGCTAAATGCTATCTTAAATCTGACGGCTATCTGCACGACACCTGTTGTTTGTGTAAAGTTTAAGACTAAGAGAATCATGAAAAAAATCAATTAAGTGTATAAATTATAATCCCAATTGTGTCAAGGTATACAAAATCATCGGTTACAAACTGTTGACACCTATCCGTCCAGAGGAAAACGATCGAAACCATGCTCGGAGGGTCGCGGGTTCGATATATCGCAAGAATTATTTAACCATTAGTCATACGCTCGTACTAGTTCTACATAAGAAGACGTTTAATTTGTAAGAACTTGCTTAGCAATCGATGTAAAAAATAAAAATAAATATTTAAAACTAAAAAAAAAGACACCTACCTGGGGAATGATTCTACGAGTAGACAGCACATCAAAGTCCATTTCGATAAATCCATTATGTTGTAATTAGTAGTTAGGTGTCCCCGGTACGGCTGTTTACCGAACACAATTAATGCTGCAAATGACCAACAGCGAAATCCTAATGTTAAAAGAAACTTGTTAATCGTATATAATTAATAAACTAGCATTTAGCGAACTTAATACTGCAGTGAAAATCAATAATAGAATAATAATAAGTAAATACAGACTAAGATGTTAATTCTTTTATCAGTTATGAGTATTTAAACACTATTCAAAACATATATCACATGTCTAAACACAGAGTTCCTGTTTTTGTTTCAGAGCTAGTTCGATACAGAATTCCATCCATCAAGTATACCTGCAAACGCTTAATAAAGCGTCCGTGGTGATGGGATCGCTCTGCTGACGGATTATTACATATATAAAAATAACTTCGCGTAAATGGGGGAACCGCCTGTGTAAAAAGCAGTGAGGATTTACGGTTTTTTTCCGCGACTGTTCTAGACAGTCTCGTATAAATATACTTTCAAATCTGTAAACAGTCAAACCTGCCATATTGCGTGCAGTTCTTATATTTACATACCCTTGGATTCACACAATAATTCTTATCAAACTGTTATCAAACTAGTATTGTCAAAGTTAACTATGCTTAAACATAGTTGTATGTTTACCAAAGTTTAATCTAAAATAGTATTTAAAAAGTTGTATTATCATTATCATTACCATTATTATTATCATTATCATAACCATTAATTTAAATAGTAATTATAATGTTGTTGTTGTTGTTGTTGTTGTTGCTGCTGCTGCTGCTGCTGCTGCTGCTGCTGCTGCTGCTGCTACTGTTGTTGTTGTTGTTGTTGTTGTTGTTGTTGTTGTTGTTGTTGTTGTTGTTGTTGTTGTTATTGTTGTTGTTGTACATGATGATGATGATGATGATGATGATGGTGGTGGTGGTGGTGGTGGTGGTGGTGATGATGATGATGATGATATTGTTTTTATCATATCCATATACATAAATAACGTTATTTGCATATATTTGTTACTGTCGTTATCATTTTATTGTTGCGGGATTGCAGTTTTTATCAAAGTCAAAACCATAGCAATGTTACACTATTGCCAGTTTTATCATATTTCTATTTATGCTAATTTATTTAAGCCCAATTTGAAGTAAGTTCATAGATTATACGAACCGTTCTCGAGTGCGTTTCGTGGGCAGAACCAGTACTGAGTGTTGTTTTAGAGGTTGTACAGCACTGTATCATAAGTATCAAACAATTTAAATATGAATAAAATCATAATTGAATTAAATTGGATTTAAGATGTCATGCTTGTGCTTTCAGACGTATGTATTATATCGCATGTACTTCGAACCGAGAAAAAGCCCTGTTCGTTTGTAAGTAAACGATAAAGTATATAACTTAGAATTATATTTCGTGAAAAGGAGACTAGGTGCTGTTCAAAGATGTCGTTATCTCGAGTATGACGAAAATTACCGACTTTGTACAATTGTTGTTTTTCCCTAGATTAACCATGTAATAGAATGAATAGTAAAATGAATGGCACAAGTTCGTTTTCATGATAGTAAAATAAACAAGTACATCGTCTAGTTAGCCTTCGATGACATAAGTATTACGCTTATGGTCTTACTTAAGAATTACCTCCCTTACATAATGGTAGAAAGATTCTTACGCCCAAGAAATTAGAGCTGTGTAAAGCGGTTGGGTAAAATTTTTGCTTAAAATGCATAAAAATTGTCATATTTCTTTGTGCATATGAAAATATTGGGTAATTTTCATGATTTTCATGAAGTTGGGATGCAGCTATAACAGTTTAAAGATGCGTAGTGATACACTGTAACAAATGGGCTGACATGTAAAAAAATGGAAGGGTGTCATCAAACAATCGAAATTGTGAAAATGCAACATAATCAATCCACTGTTATTGCATGATTTGAGCAACAGAGGAATATCTATGGGAACAAAGCATTTTTAGAACCATTGGTAATGTATCAAGTTTATTTGAAGTTGATAAAGGCCACCTATCCATAATTCACAACATTACATACAATGGCATTTGAAAAAGAGACATATTATAATTGTAAAATTACTACATCGACATTGGTTTCTGAATTGTACTCAATGTTGTATGCATATATTGCTATCTTTTTAATTTCTTTATCACCATTAGTGTTCAGTAATCGGTAGAAATGGTATAAGGTTTTCCCAGATGACTCTATAGATTATGTGTACGAACAGTGTTATATTAAGGACACTCAAAGAAAACATGATATTCACATTCTACAATAGATATATTCAGATTAGTTAAGCAAAAAAGACAACATCCTTTTTCTCTGGAATATTAGTGTCTATAAAGTCTATGGCTTGAACAATTGAAACGACCAATAGCAGTTTTATACATACGCGGCATTTCTAAATTTAAATATCTCTCTGGATAAAGTAATGTCTTGAAATTGTTATAATGGTAACATCTACCAGAATCATTTATATTTTCGTGCCAGTTTTGAGATTTGATATCTACCGATATTTGCTTAAAAACAGAGATAAAATAATGTAGGTCGCCAACATCTTTGGGCAATCCAAACATATCTTAAACCATACATAAATAATAAGTTTTTAACATGGATGGCCCATGATTTTTGACCAACATTATCTAAAGATTTTAACATTTTATAACAATTCTTTGGATATCTAAAGTTAGGCATTTGTAATAATTTACACCAATATTTTATGAAGTTTGTTAAATATGTTATACATAATGGCTGGCGTCCGCACTCACCCAGCACAATCGAATTATTTATGGAATTATTTACAGCAATATATTTCCTACAAAAAATGATTTGTACATTTTCAATAGTATCTAAATATCTGTGACCTCATATTTCCGACCCATAACAGAGATTAAGCTTGACATTAGCATCAAATTAAAGTAATAATTCATTTGTAGGGAAGTGACCATAAGGTTGTTGATAGTATCCAGGTGTTCCCAGAAGTTCATTTCTCTATATGTAGGATCAGTGCAAAATTAAATGTTGTGTGAGACGTAAACATCCAAGTAAAAATTGTTTTTATTCAAAACAAGAAATGTGAATAATTACAACACCTGCAAAAAATAGCAACATCGTATCAATTTCTGGAACTACATGAGTCCTCGATGGGCAGCAGTGACTGTTTGTTTTGCACAAAACGTAATTGATTATGTTGGGAAACGAAATCTATTTACTGTATAAACATGCGGTTAACAGTGCGATGACGTCAATTTTACAAAGACTGTAACCCGCTTGAGCAGTTATCAGTACATTTCGATGAATTGGTAAGAACTGTTATCAGCTTCCTTGTGGCAATTTAACATTCGTGTTAGTCGTCAGGCATAAAAAGATAAAATGGTACCATTATTGAGTTTTGACTACATTGTTTGGCGTCAGTCATATCACTGCGTCTTTTTGAGGTAGAAGACCCTTTAGTTATAATAATACTTAAGTTTACACGACATAAAAACCCAAGCATGCGCAGTGGTTGATTTTCCACTTTAACAGCAAACTTTACTTGTCCCTTTCTATCCACGCTGCATGATACTTTTTTTTACTAAATGTGTTATATAATTAATAACTTACTCTTTATTGCTGGCGAACCGCGGAAAACGGAGAGGTCTTTATTCTAAGACACTGTACACCTAATATTTATGTCCTCCGCCATTTTAACCTTTGATACAGCATTATTTATCTGTTAGGGTGGGGCGTTTATCATTTATAGTTCTATAACAGCTATATTAACATGACACAGATACATTTTATGTGAAACACGATACATCTGGATTCAAGAGTTTACACATAAATTTCCTTCTATTTATTTGAAACCAGTAAGAATAAAAAAAGCTGAAATCTGCACTGAAGTAGACTTTTTTCTAAATGAATGTCATGAACTACACTATTTCTTATGTTTCTGTAATGTGGTTAGAATGCCCATTACAGTTTTGGGCGGTACATGAGAAATTAAAATAATAAAACGCTTACCAGGATAAATAGTGTGGAAATTGTTTCATTTTCCGACACCCCAGGCTCTTTATTTATCAGTTAATGTTTGTTAGTCGATTTTCTTTTCTAATATGTAAGTGGAGAGTGACGAGTAATGTACATAAATATTGGTGTCATTCCGTGCTGGTACACCGCAAAACCACCCAATATTAGTCCACTCGATCTTTCCCAGGATATCAAATCTACCCACACAAGAACATGACGTGGCCACTTTTACATTATGTTTGTCCATATGTAAACTTCCACATTAGCATACAGATACTTTTGAAAGTTTCTTTGTTTGCGCTTGGATTATCTTGCGCGGAAGTAAATGTTGAGTCAACAGGCATTTAAAAAAATATCATTTCTAAGTAAGAATGCAGATATAATTTTAATGGAATATTGAAGTTGTTCAGTGTATGACTGGTAATATGAAGGTTTATTATTGCTGCCGAGACAATGACAAAGGTTTTTTTTCATGTTTTAAACTTATTTATTTTACATCGATTGTGAAACAAGTTCTTTAAACTTAGACAAATCAAAGTCTTCCTGAGTAGAACCATATTCGGATAAAGTGCATTGCTTAAGAGCACTGCACATAGCCGTGGCAGAGGATCGAGCCCGTGACACTCCGAGCAGCGGTCCGATTCCCTACAACTGGACCACGCGGTCCATTGGAGTATAGCACAATGCACTCTGTGAGAGAATGATTCCGCTGATACAGTAACGTAATTACACGTGCATCTGAGGTATTCCTCCGACAATATCACTGGATACGACACGCTTGTTTAACTTGTAACGTGTAAAACGTATCTAAACTTTATTCAACCGTAGCAAGGTCTAGTGGTTAAGCGCCCGCATCTCATGCGGAAGGTCGCCACGTTGGGTTCAATCCCCGGCCGTGTCATACCAAAGACTTGAAAAATGGTCAGAAAAACCTCCTCCCTTGGCCTTCAGCATTTAGAGGATAGTTCTCAGCGGTCTTAATATAATGTGAACGAGTGTCGTATCATACCATGTGTCTGTGGCATGATACTCCAGTGTAGCAGTATAATGTGCCTGAGTGTCGAATCATAACATGTGACTGTGGCATGATACTCCAGTGTAGCAGTATAATGTGACTGAGTGTCGTATCATACCATGTGTCTGTGGCATGATACTCCACTGTAGCAGTATAATGTGACTGAGTGTCGTATCCTATCATGTGTCTATGGTATGATACTACAGTGTAGCAGTATAATGTGACTGAGTGTCGTATCATACCATGTGTCTGCGGCATGATACTCCAGTGTAGCAGTATAATGTGACCGAGTGTCGTATCATACCATGTGTCTGTGGCATGATACTCCAGTGTAGCAGTATAATGTGACTGAGTGTCGTATTATACCATGTGTCTGTGGCATGATACTCCAGTGTAGCAGTATAATGTGACTGAGTGTCGTATTATACCATGTGTCTGTGGCATGATACTCCAGTGTAGCAGTATAATGTGCCTGAGTGTCGTATCATACCATGTGTCTGTGGCATGGTACTCCAGTGTAGCAGTATAATGTGACTGAGCGTCGTATCATACCATGTGTCTGTGGCATGATACTCCAGTGTAGCAGTATAATGTGCCTGAGCGTCGTATTATACAATGTGTCTGTGGCATGATACTCCAGTGTAGCAGTATAATGTGTCTGAGCGTCGTATCATACCATGTGTCTGTGGCATGATACTCCAGTGTAGAGTATGATGTGCCTGAGTGTCGTATCATACCATGTGTCTGTGGCATGATACTCCAGTGTAGCAGTATAATGTGACTGAGTGTCGTATCATACCATGTGTCTGGCATGATACTCCAGTGTAGCAGTATAATGTGACTGGTGTCGTATCATACCATGTGACTGTGGCATGATACTCCAGTGTAGCAGTATAAAGTGACTGAGTGTCGTATCATACCATGTGTCTGTGGTATGATACTCCAGTGTAGCAGTATAATGTGACTGAGTGTCGTATCATACCATATGTCTGTGGTATGATACTCTAATGTAGCAGTTTAATGTGACTGAGTGTCGTATCATACCATGTGTCTGTGGCATGATACTCCAGTGTAGCAGTATAATGTGACTGAGTGTCGTATCATACCATGTGTCTGTGCCATGATACTCCAGTGTAGCAGTATAATGTGACCGAGTGTCGTAACATATCATGTGTCTATGGTATGATACTACAGTGTAGCAGTATAATGTGTCTGAGTGTCGTATCATACCATGTGTCTGCGGCATGATACTCCAGTGTAGCAGTATAATGTGACCGAGAGTCGTATCATACCATGTGTCTGTAGCATGATACTCCAGTGTGGCAGTATAATGTGACTGAGTGTCGTATTATACCATGTGTCTGTGACATGATACTCCAGTGTAGCAGTATAATGTGACTGAGTGTCGTATCATACCATGTGTCTGTGCCATGATACTCCAGTGTAGCAGTATAATGTGACTGAGTGTCGTATCATACCATGTGTCTGTGGCATGATATTCCAGTGTGGCAGTATAATGTGACTGAGTGTCGTATCATACCATGTGTCTGTGGCGTGATACACCAGTGTAGCAGTATAATGTGACTGAGTGTCGTATCATACCATGTGTCTGTGGCACGATACTCCAGTGTAGTAGTATAATGTGACTGGGTGTCGTATCATACCACGTGTCTGTGCCATGGTACTCCAGTGTAGTAGTATAATGTGACTGGGTGTCGTAGAATACCATGTGTCTGTGCCATGGTACTCCAGTGTAGCAGTATAATGTGACTGGGTGTCGTATCATACCATGTGTCTGTGGCATGATACTCCAGTGTAGCAGTATAATGTGACTGGGTGTCGTATCATACCATGTGACTGTGGCAAGATACTCCAGTGTGGCAGTATAATGTGCCTGAGCGTCGTATCATACCATGTGTCTGTGGCATGATACTCCAGTGTACAGTATAATGTGCCTGAGCGTCGTATCATACCATGTGTCTGTGGCATGATACTCCAGTGTAGCAGTATAATGTTCCTGAGCGTCGTATCATACCATGTGTCTGGCATGATACTCCAGTGTAGCAGTATAATGTGACTGGGTGTCGTATCATACCATGTGACTGTGGCATGATACTCCAGTGTAGCAGAATAATGTGACTGAGTGTCGTATCATACCATGTGTCTGTGGCATGGTACTCCAGTGTAGCAGTATAATGTGCCTGAGTGTCGTATCATACCATGTGTCTGTGGCATGATACTCCAGAGTGGCAGTATAATGTGACCGAGTGCCGTATCATACCATGTGTCTGTGGCGTGATACTCCAGTGTAGTAGTATAATGTGCCTGAGCGTCGTATCATACCATATGTCTGTGGCATGATACTCCAGTGTGGCAGTATAATGTGACTGAGTGTCGTATCATACCATGTGTCTGTGGCGTGATACTCCAGTGTAGCAATATAATGTGACTGAGTGTCGTATCATACCATGTGTCTGTGGCATGATACTCCAGTGTAGTAGTATAATGTGACTGGGTGTCGTATCATACCATGTGTCTGTGCCATGGTACTCCAGTGTAGTAGTATAATGTGACTGGGTGTCGTATCATACCATGTGTCTGTGCCATGGTACTCCAGTGTAGCAGTATAATGTGACTGGGTGTCGTATCATACCATGTGTCTGTGGCATGATATTCCAGTGTAGAAGTATAATGTGCCTGAGTGTAGCGTCATACCTAGTGTCTGTAGCATGATACTCCAGTGTAGCAGTATAATGTGCCTGAGTGTCGTATCATACCATGTGTCTGTGCCATGATACTCCAGTGTAGTAGTATAATGTGACTGGGTGTCGTATCATACCATGTGTCTGTACCATGGTACTCCAGTGTAGCAGTATAATGTGACTGGGTGTCGTATCATACCATGTGTCTGTGGCATGATACACCAGTGTAGCCGTATAATGTGACTGAGTGTCGTATCATACCATGTGTCCGTGGCATGATACTCCAGTGTAGCAGTATAATGTGACTGAGTGTCGTATCATACCATGTGTCTGTGGCATGATACTCCAGTGTAGCAGTATAATGTGCCTGAGTGTCGTATCATACCATGTGTCTGTGCCATGGTACTCCAGTGTAGCATTATAATGTGACTGGGTGTCGTATCATACCATGTGTCTGTGGCATGATACTCCAGTGTATCAGTTTAATGTGACAGAGTGTCGTATCATACCATGTGTCTGTGCCATGATACTCCAGTGTAGAAGTATAATGTGACTGGGTGTCGTATCATACCATGTGTCTGTGGCATGATAATCCAGTGTAGCAGTATAATGTGACTGAGTGTCGTATCATACCATGTATCTGTGCCATGATACTCCAGTGTAGAAGTATAATGTGACTGAGTGTCGTATCATACCATGTGTCTGTGGCATGATACTCCAGTGTAGCAGTATAATGTGACCGAGTGTCGTATCATACCATGTGTCTGCGGCATGATAATCCAGTGTAGCAGTATAATGTGCCTGAGTGTCGTATCATACCATGTGTCTGTGACATGATACTCCAGTGTAGAAGTATTATGTGCCTGAATGTCGTATCATACCATGAGTCTGTGGCATGATATTCCAGTATAGAAGTATAGTGCGCTTGAGTGCCGTATCATACCATGTGTCTGTTGCATGATACTCCAGTGTAGCAGTATAATGTGCCTGAATGTCGTATCATACCATGTGACTGTGGCATGATACTCCAGTATAGAAGTATAGTGTGCTTGAGTGCCGTATCATACCTTGTGTCTGTGGCATGATACTCCAGTGTAGCAGTATAATGTGACTGAGTGTCGTATCATACCATGTGTCTGTGGCATGATACTCCAGTGAGTCAATATAATGTGACTGAGTGTCGTATCATACCATGTGTCTGTGACATGATACTCCAGTGAAGAAGTATAATGTGCCTGAATGTCGTATCATACCATGTGTCTGTGGCATGATACTCCAGTATAGAAGTATAGTGTGCTTGAGTGCCGTATTATACCATGTGTCTGTGGCATGATACTCCAGTGTAGCAGTATAATGGACTGAGTGTCGTATCATACCATGTGTCTGTGGCATGATACTCCAATGTAGAAGTATAATTTGACTGAGTGTCATGTCATACCATGTGTCTGTGGCATGATACTCCAGTGTAGCTGTATAATGTGCTTGAGTGCCGTATCATACCATGTGTCTGTGGCATGATACTCCTGTGTAGCAGTATAATGTGACTGAGTGTCGTATCATACCATGTGTCTGTGGCATGATACTCCAGTGTAGCAGTATAATGTGACTGATTGTCGTATCATACCATGTGCCTGTGGCATGATACTTCAGTGTAGCAGTATAATTTGACCGAGTGTCGTATCATACCATATGTCTCCGGCATGATACTCCAGTGTAGCAGTATAATGTGACCGAGTGTCGTATCATACCATGTGTCTGCGGCATGATACTCGAGTGTAGAAGTATAATGTAACTGAGTGTCGTATCATACCATGTGTCTGTGGCATGATACTCCAGTGTAGCAGTATAATGTGACCGAGTGTCGTATCATACCATGTGTCTGCGGCATGATACTCCAGTGTGGCAGTATAATGTGACTGAGTGTCGTATTATACCATGTGTCTGCGACATGATACTACAGTGAAGCAGTTTAATGTGACTGAGTGTCGTATCATACCATGTGTCTGCGGCATGATACTCGAGTGTAGTAGTATAATGTAACTTAGTGTCGTATCATACCATGTGTCTGTGGCATGATACTCCAGTGTAGCAGAATAATGTGACTGAGTGTCGTATCATACCATGTGTCTGTGCCATGATACTCCAGTGTAGAAGTATAATGTGACTGGGTGTCGTATCATACCCTGTGTCTGTGGCAGGATACTCCAGTGTAGCAGTATAATGTGACTGCGTGTCGTATCATACCATGTGTCTGTGGCATGATACTCCAGTGTAGAAGTATAATATGACTGGGTGTCGTATCATACCATGTGTCTGTGGCATGATACTCCAGTGTAGCAGTATAATGTGACCGAGTGTCGTATCATACCATGTATCTGCGGCATGATACTCCAGTGTAGCAGTATAATGTGCCTGAGTGTCGTATCATACCATGTGTCTGTGACATGATACTCCAGTGTAGAAGTATAATGTGCCTGAATGTCGTATCATACCATGAGTCTGTGGCATGATACTCCAGTATAGAAGTATAGTGTGCTTGAGTGCCGTATCATACCATGTGTCTGTGGCATGATACTCCAGTGTAGCAGTATAATGTGCCTGAATGTCGTATCATACCATGTGTCTGTGGCATGATACTCCAGTATAGAAGTATAGTGTGCTTGAGTGCCGTATCATACCATGTGTCTGTGGCATGATACTCCAGTGTAGCTGTATAATGTGACTGAGTGTCGTATCATACCATGTGTCTGTGGCATGATACTCCAGTGAGTCAATATAATGTGACTGAGTGTCGTATCATACCATGTGTCTGTGACATGATACTCCAGTGAAGAAGTATAATGTGCCTGAATGTCGTATCATACCATGTGTCTGTGGCATGATACTCCAGTATAGAAGTATAGTGTGCTTGAGTGCCGTATTATACCATGTGTCTGTGGCATGATACTCTAGTGTAGCAGTATAATGTGACTGAGTGTCGTATCATAACATGTGTCTGTGGCATGATACTCCAATGTAGAAGTATAATTTGACTGAATGTCATGTCATACCATGTGTCTGTGGCATGATACTCCAGTGTAGCAGTATAATGTGCTTGAGTGCCATATCATACCATGTGTCTGTGGCATGATACTCCTGTGTAGCAGTATAATGTGACTGAGTGTCGTATCATACCATGTGTCTGTGGCATGATACCCCAGTGTAGCAGTATAATGTGACTGGGTGTCGTATCATACCATGTGTCTGTGGCATGATACTCCAGTGTAGCAGTATAATGTGCCTGATCGTCGTATCATACCATGTGTCTGGCATGATACTCCAGTGTAGCAGTATAATGTGACTGGGTGTCGTATCATACCATGTGACTGTGGCATGATACTCCAGTGTAGCAGAATAATGTGACTGAGTGTCGTATCATACCATGTGTCTGTGGCATGATACTCCAGTGTAGCAGTATAATGTGACTGATTGTCGTATCATACCATGTGCCTGTGGCATGATACTTCAGTGTAGCAGTATAATTTGACCGAGTGTCGTATCATACCATATGTCTCCGGCATGATACTCCAGTGTAGCAGTATAATGTGACCGAGTGTCGTATCATACCATGTGTCTGCGGCATGATACTTGAGTGTAGAAGTATAATGTAACTGAGTGTCGTATCATACCATGTGTCTGTGGCATGATACTCCAGTGTAGCAGTATAATGTGACCGAGTGTCGTATCATACCATGTGTCCTCGGCATGATACTCCAGTGTGGCAGTATAATGTGACTGAGTGTCGTATTATACCATGTGTCTGCGACATGATACTACAGTGAAGCAGTTTAATGTGACTGAGTGTCGTATCATACCATGTGTCTGCGGCATGATACTCGAGTGTAGTAGTATAATGTAACTTAGTGTCGTATCATACCATGTGTCTGTGGCATGATACTCCAGTGTAGCAGAATAATGTGACTGAGTGTCGTATCATACCATGTGTCTGTGCCATGATACTCCAGTGTAGAAGTATAATGTGACTGGGTGTCGTATCATACCATGTGTCTGTGGCAGGATACTCCAGTGTAGCAGTATAATGTGACTGCGTGTCGTATCATACCATGTGTCTGTGGCATGATACTCCAGTGTAGAAGTATAATATGACTGGGTGTCGTATCATACCATGTGTCTGTGGCATGATACTCCAGTGTAGCAGTATAATGTGACCGAGTGTCGTATCATACCATGTGTCTGCGGCATGATACTCCAGTGTAGCAGTATAATGTGCCTGAGTGTCGTATCATACCATGTGTCTGTGACATGATACTCCAGTGTAGAAGTATAATGTGCCTGAATGTCGTATCATACCATGAGTCTGTGGCATGATACTCCAGTATAGAAGTATAGTGTGCTTGAGTGCCGTATCATACCATGTGTCTGTGGCATGATACTCCAGTGTAGCAGTATAATGTGCCTGAATGTCGTATCATACCATGTGTCTGTGGCATGATACTCCAGTATAGAAGTATAGTGTGCTTGAGTGCCGTATCATACCATGTGTCTGTGGCATGATACTCCAGTGTAGCAGTATAATGTGACTGAGTGTCGTATCATACCATGTGTCTGTGGCATGATACTCCAGTGAGTCAATATAATGTGACTGAGTGTCGTATCATACCATGTGTCTGTGACATGATACTCCAGTGAAGAAGTATAATGTGCCTGAATGTCGTATCATACCATGTGTCTGTGGCATGATACTCCAGTATAGAAGTATAGTGTGCTTGAGTGCCGTATTATACCATGTGTCTGTGGCATGATACTCTAGTGTAGCAGTATAATGTGACTGAGTGTCGTATCATAACATGTGTCTGTGGCATGATACTCCAATGTAGAAGTATAATTTGACTGAATGTCATGTCATACCATGTGTCTGTGGCATGATACTCCAGTGTAGCAGTATAATGTGCTTGAGTGCCATATCATACCATGTGTCTGTGGCATGATACTCCTGTGTAGCAGTATAATGTGACTGAGTGTCGTATCATACCATGTGTCTGTGGCATGATACCCCAGTGTAGCAGTATAATGTGACTGGGTGTCGTATCATACCATGTGTCTGTGGCATGATACTCCAGTGTAGCAGTATAATGTGCCTGATCGTCGTATCATACCATGTGTCTGGCATGATACTCCAGTGTAGCAGTATAATGTGACTGGGTGTCGTATCATACCATGTGACTGTGGCATGATACTCCAGTGTAGCAGAATAATGTGACTGAGTGTCGTATCATACCATGTGTCTGTGGCATGATACTCCGTTGTAGCAGTATAATGTGCCTGAGTGTCGTATCATACCATGTGTCTGTGGCATGATACTCCAGTGTAGCAGTATAATGTGCCTGAGCGTCGTATCATACCATGTGTCTGTGGCATGATACTCCAGTGTAGCAGTATAATGTGACTGAGCGTCGTATCATACCATGTGTCTGTGGCATGATACTCCAGTGTAGCAGTATAATGTGCCTGAGTGTCGTATCATACCATGTGTCTGTGGCATGATACTCAAGTGTAGCAGTATAATGTGTCTGAGCGTCGTATCATACCATGTGTCTGTGGCATGATACTCCAGTGTAGCAGTATAATGTGACCGAGTGTCGTATCATACCATGTGTCTGTGGCATGATACTCCAGTGTAGCAGTATAATGTGACCGAGTGTCGTATCATACCATGTGTCTGGCATGATACTCCAGTGTAGCAGTATAATGTGACTTGGTGTCGTATCATACCATGTGACTGTGGCATGATACTCCAGTGTAGCAGTATAATGTGACTGAGTGTCGTATCATAACATGTGTCTGTGGTATGATACTCCAGTGTAGCAGTATAATGTGACTAACTGTCGTATCATACCATATGTCTGTGGTATGATACTCCAGTGTAGCAGTATAATGTTCCTGAGTGTCGTATCATACCATGTGTCTGTGACATGATACTCCAGTGTAGCTGTATAATGTGACTAAGTGTCGTATCATACCATGTGTTTGTGCCATGATACTCCAGTGTAGTAGTATAATGTGACTGAGTGTCGTATCATACCATGTGTCTGTGCCATGATACTCCAGTGTGGCAGTATAATGTGACTGAGTGTCGTATCATACCATGTGTCTGTGGCATTATACTCCAGTGTGGCAGTATAATGTGACTGAGTGTCGTATCATACCATGTGTCTGTGGCGTGATACTCCAGTGTAGCAGTATAATGTGACTGAGTGTCGTATCATACCATGTGTCTGTGGCATGATACTCCAGTGTAGTAGTATAATGTGACTGGGTGTCGTATCATACCATGTGTCTGTGCCATGGTACTCCAGTGTAGTAGTATAATGTGACTGGGTGTCGTATCATACCATGTGTCTGTGCCATGGTACTCCAGTGTAGCAGTATAATGTGACTGGGTGTTGTATCATACCATGCGCCTGTGGCATGATACTCCAGTGTAGCAGTATAATGTGCCTGGGTGTCGTATCATACCATGTGACTGTGGCATGATACTCCAGTGTGGCAGTATAATGTGCCTGAGCGTCGTATCATACCATGTGTCTGTGGCATGATACTCCAGTGTAGCAGTATAATGTGTCTGAGCGTCGTATCATACCATATGTTTGTGGCATGATACTCCAGTGTAGCAGTATAATGTGCCTGAGCGTCGTAGCATACCATGTGTCTGGCATGATACTCCAGTGTAGCAGTATAATGTGACTGAGTCTCTTATCATACCATGTGACTGTGGCATGATACTCCAGTGTAGCAGAATAATGTGACTGAGTGTCGTATCATACCATGTGTCTGTGGCATGATACTCCAGTGTAGCAGTATAATGTGCCTGAGTGTCGTATCATACCATGTGTCTGGCATGATACTCCAGTGTAGCTGTATAATGTGCCTGAGAGTCGTATCATACCATGTGTCTGTGACATGATACTCAAGTGTAGCAGTATAATGTGACTGAGCGTCGTATCATACCATGTGTCTGTGGCATGATACTCCAGTGTAGCAGTATAATGTGCCTGAGCGTCGTATCATACCATGTGTCTGTGGCATGATACTCCAGTGTAGCAGTATAATGTGCCTGAGTGTCGTATCATACCATGTGTCTGTGGCATGATACTCCAGTGTAGCAGTATAATGTGACCGAGTGTCGTATCATACCATGTGTCTGTGGAATGATACTCCAGTGTAGCAGTATAATGTGACCGAGTGTCGTATCATACCATGTGTCTGGCATGATACTCCAGTGTAGCAGTATAATGTGACTTGGTGTCGTATCATACCATGTGACTGTGGCATGATACTCCAGTGTAGCAGTATAATGTGACTGAGTGTCGTATCATACCATGTGTCTGTGGTATGATATTCCAGTGTAGCAGTATAATGTGACTGAGTGTCGTATCATACCATATGTCTGTGATATGATACTCCAGTGTAGCAGTTTAATGTGACTGAGTGTCGTATCATACCATGTGTCTGTGGCATGATACTCCAGTGTAGCAGTATAATGTGACTAAGTGTCGTATCATACCATGTGTCTGTGCCATGATACTCCAGTGTAGCAGTATATTGTGAGTGAGTGTCGTATCATACCATGTGTCTGTGCCATGATACTCCAGTGTAGCAGTATAATATGACTGAGTGTCGTATCATACCATGTGTCTGTGGCATGATACTCCAGTGTGGCAGTATAATGTGACTGAGTGTCGTATCATACCATGTGTCTGTGGCGTGATACTCCAGTGTAGCAGTATAATGTGACTGAGTGTCGTATCATACCATGTGTCTGTGGCATGATACTCCAGTATAGTAGTATAATGTGACTGGGTGTCGTATCATACCATGTGTCTGTGCCATGGTACTCCAGTGTAGTAGTATAATGTGACTGGGTGTCGTATCATACCATGTGTCTGTGCCATGGTACTCCAGTGTAGCAGTATAATGTGACTGGGAGTCGTATCATACCATGTGTCTGTGGCATGATATTCCAGTGTAGAAGTATAATGTGCCTGAGTGTAGCGTCATACCATGTGTCTGTGGCATGATAC
Organism: Panopea generosa; assembly: GCA_029582155.1. Taxonomy (NCBI): domain Eukaryota; kingdom Metazoa; phylum Mollusca; class Bivalvia; order Adapedonta; family Hiatellidae; genus Panopea; species Panopea generosa. Next base: position 2,609,152 of record CM055904.1, on the reverse strand, counting down.
TCCATTGTAGCAGTATAATGTGCCTGAGTGTCGTATCATACCATGTGTCTGTGCCATGATACTCCAGTATAGTAGTATAATGTGACTGGGTGTCGTATCATACCATGTGTCTGTGCCATGGTACTCCACTGTAGCAGTATAATGTGACTGGGTGTCGCATCATACCATGTGTCTGTGGCATGATACTCCAGTGTAGCAGTATAATGTGACTGAGTGTCGTATCATACCATGTGACTGTGGCATGGTACTCCAGTGTAGCAGTATAATGTGACTGGGTGTCATATCATACCATGTGTCTATGGTATGATACTACAGTGTAGCAGTATAATGTGACTGGATGTCGTATCATACCATGTGTCTGTGGCATGATACTCCAGTGTAGCAGTATAATGTGACCGAGTGTCGTATCATACCATGTGTCTGTGGCATGATACTCCTGTGTTGCAGTATAATGTGACTGAGTGTCGTATCATACCATGTGTCTGTGGCATGATACTCCAGTGTAGCAGTATAATGTGACTGAGTGTCGTATCATACCATGTGTCTGTGGCATGATACTCCAGTGTAGCCGTATAATGTGACTGGGTGTCGTATCATACCATGTGTCTGTGCCATGATACTCCAGTGTAGCAGTATAATGTGACTGAGTGTCGTATCATACCATGTGTCTGTGGCATGATACCCCAGTGTAGCAGTATAATGTGACCGAGTGTCGTATCATACCATGTGTCTGTGCCATGATACTCCAGTGTAGCATTATAATGTGACTGGGTGTCGTATCATACCATGTGTCTGTGGCATGATACTCCAGTGTATCAGTATAATGTGACAAAGTGTCGTATCATACCATGTGTCTGTGCCATGATACTCCAGTGTAGAAGTATAATGTGACTGGGTGTCGTATCATACCATGTGTCTGTGCCATGATACTCCAGTGTAGCAGTATAATGTGACTGAGTGTCGTATCATACCATGTGTCTGTGCCATGATACTCCAGTGTAGAAGTATAATGTGACTGGTTGTCGTATCATACCATGTGTCTGTGGCATGATACTCCAGTGTAGCAGTATAATGTGACCGAGTGTCGTATCATACCATGTGTCTGCGGCATGATACTCCAGTGTAGCAGTATAATGTGCCTGAGTGTCGTATCATAACATGTGTCTGTGACATGATACTCCAGTGTAGAACTATAATGTGCCTGAATGTCGTATCATACCATGAGTCTGTGGCATGATACTCCACCATAGAAGTATAATGTGACTGAGTGTCGTATTATACCATATGTCTGCGGCATGATACTCCAGTGTAGCAGTATAATGTGCTTGAGTGCCGTATCATACCATGTGTCTGGCATGATACTCCAGTGTAGCAGTATAATGTGCTTGAGTGCCGTATCATACCATGTGTCTGTGGCATGATACTCCAGTGTAGCAGTATAATGTGCCTGAATGTCGTATCATACCATGTGTCTGTGGCATGATACTCCAGTATAGAAGTATAGTGTGCTTGAGTGCCGTATCATACCATGTGTCTGTGGCATGATACTCCAGTGTGGCAGTATAATGTGACTGAGTGTCGTATCATACCATGTGTCTGTGGCATGATACTCCAGTGAGTCAATATAATGTGACTGAGTGTCGTATCATACCATGTGTCTTTGATATGATACTCCAGTGAAGAAGTATAATGTGCCTGAATGTCGTATCATACCATGTGTCTGTGGCATGATACTCCAATATAGAAGTATAGTGTGCTTTAGTGCCGTATTATACCATGTGTCTGTGGTATGATACTCTAGTGTAGCAGTATAATGTGACTGAGTGTCGTATCATACCATGTGTCTGTGGCATGATACTCCAATGTAGAAGTATAATTTGACTGAGTGTCATGTCATACCATGTGTCTGTGGCATGATACTCCTGTGTAGCAGTATAATGTGACTGAGTGTCGTATCATACCATGTGTCTGGCATGATACCCCTGTGTAGCAGTATAATGTGACTGAGTGTCGTATCATACCATGTGTCTGTGGTATGATACTTCAGTGTAGCAGTATAATTTGACCGAGTGTCGTATCATACCATGTGTCTGCGGCATGATACTCCAGTGTAGCATTATAATGTGACTGAGTGTCGTATCATTCCATGTGTCTGCGGCATGATACTCGAGTGTAGAAGTATAATGTAACTGAGTGTCGTATCATACCATGTGTCTGTGGCATGATACTCCAGTGTAGCAGTATAATGTGACTGAGTGTCGTATCATACCATTTGTCTGCGGCATGATACTCCAGTGTGGCAGTATAATGTGACTGAGTGTCGTATTATACCATGTGTCTGCGACATGATACTCCAGTGTGGCAGTATAATGTGACTGAGTGTCATATCATACCATGTGTCTGCGGCATGATACTCGAGTGTAGTAGTATAATGTAACTGAGTGTCGTATCATACCATGTGTCTGTGGCATGATACTCCAGTGTAGCAGAATAATGTGACTGAGTGTCGTATCATACCATGTGTCTGCGGCATGATACTCCAGTGTAGCAGTATAATGTGACCGAGTGTCGTATCATACCATGTGTCTGCGGCATGATACTCCAGTGTAGCAGTATAATGTGACTGAGTGTCGTATCATACCATGTGTCTGTGGCATGATACTCCAGTGTAATAGTATAAGGTGACTGGGTGTCGTATCATACCATGTGTCTGTGCTATGGTACTCCAGTGTAGTAGTATAATGTGACTGGGTGTCGTATCATACCATGTGTCTGTGCCATGGTACTCCAGTGTAGCAGTATAATGTGACTGGGTGTCGTATCATACCATGTGCCTGTGGCATGATACTCCAGTGTAGCAGTATAATGTGACTGGGTGTCGTATCATACCATGTGACTGTGGCATGATACTCCAGTGTGGCAGTATAATGTGCCTGAGCGTCGTATCATACCATGTGTCTGTGGCATGATACTCCAGTGTAGCAGTATAATGTGCCTGAGCGTCGTATCATACCATGTGTCTGTGGCATGATACTCCAGTGTAGCAGTATAATGTGCCTGAGCGTCGTAGCATACCATTTGTCTGGCATGATACTCCAGTGTAGTAGTATAATGTGACTGAGTGTCTTATCATACCATGTGACTGTGGCATGATACTCCAGTGTAGCAGAATAATGTGACTGAGTGTCGTATCATACCATGTGTCTGTGGCATGATACTCCAGTGTAGCAGTATAATGTGCCTGAGTGTCGTATCATACCATGTGTCTGTGGCATAATACTCCAGTGTAGCAGTATAATGTGCCTGAGCGTCGTATCATACCATGTGTCTGTGGCATGATACTCCAGTGTAGCAGTATAATGTGCCTGAGCGTCGTATCATACCATGTGTCTGTGGCATGATACTCCAGTGTAGCAGTATAATGTGACTGAGCGTCGTATCATACCATGTGTCTGTGGCATGATACTCCAGTGTAGCAGTATAATGTGACCGAGTGTCGTATCATACCATGTGTCTGTGCCATGGTACTCCAGTGTAGCATTATAATGTGACTGGGTGTCGTATCATACCATGTGTCTGTGGCATGATACTCCAGTGTATCAGTATAATGTGACAGAGTGTCGTATCATACCATGTGTCTGTGGCATGATACTCGAGTTTAGCAGTATAATGTAACTGAGTGTCGTATCATACCATGTGTCTGTGGCATGATACTCCAGTGTAGCAGTATAATGTAGCTGAGTGTCGTATCATACCATGTGTCTGTGGCATGATACTTCAGTGTAGCAGTATAATGTGACTGAGTGTCGTACCATACCATGTGTCTGTGCCATGATACTCCAGTGTAGCAGTATAATGTGCCTGAGTGTCGTATCATACCTTGTGTCAGTGGCATGATACTCCAGTGTGGCAGTATAATGTGACTGAGTGTCGTTTCATACCATGTGTCTGTGCCATGATACTCCTGTGTAGCAGTATAATGTGACTGAGTGTCGTATCATACCATGTGTCTGCGGCATGATACTCCAGTAAATGCTGCTTCAAATAGAAACCATCGCAATATGGCTGAAATATTGTTGAAAGCGACGTTAAACACCATACAATATTAAACTTCATGTATATTCAAAAAATACCTTAACACCTTTGTCGATCAAACGTTTTCATTACTTCAGTTAAAATAAGTGTTTACAAGAATGCTGTATAATGTCAAATGTTCCAGTCAAAGAATATGAGAACGTACAGTCACACCTGTCTTCAACAGTCAGTCTAGGGATGAAGGAAAAAAATGGCTTCTTAAGACAGGTTGTTGCTTAATACAGACTGATATGCTCTGAAAGCATGTAAATGGGAAATATTAAATGTGGCTGCTTAAGACAAGTGGCTGCTGAATAGAGGTGACCACTTACACAGGTCAGACTGTATGCGCAGGTTGGTGATTCTACTCCGATTCTTCTGGGGTCGTCTTCCTTCAACAAATCTGTATAATACACAGTAATGCGTTGAAACGACGCAAAACTTCATTCAGTTTGCTTCAATCATTTATCTTACAAGCAAGTTCTTCTACCTTAGGCAAATCACACTTGAAGTATTCCTGGGTAGAACCAATACTAAGTATGGCTGATAAAGTGCCATGCTCAAGGACATTACTAATGGCCGTGACTGACGACCGAACCCACGACCCCGTGACCCTGAATACGATGCTCCACTGCTTGACCATAAGATCCATAAAAATATCCAAATCATTTCAGATTGACGTTATACTAGTAAAGATAGTGATTGATGGCAGACAAATAAAATATACTAACAATTCCCTTTGTACCTACACCAGTAATGGTCTCTTGCAAGCTCAGCTACACAGAAGAGACAAACTTCAACAGTTACGACAACCATGTCGGTTTCCTCCAACACCGATAATATGCAGATAGAAACAGGCGTGAAATTACTCAACTTTTATGATCGACCGTTACAGAGGAACGCTATGTGAAAAGCAATATATCAGCAGGTAAACGTATTTTCTGATATCAAACCGAAATAATCAAAAAGAAATCATAACGTATCAGATAAGGTGCATGGTATAACAATCATTAATCATTATATTACTATTTATTATTGAAAAACAGCGAGCACACTGAATATGATTGACATGCTATCTGTCGGCTGATCGATTTGAAGAAGAACTTAAATCATTTTCTTGATACTCTGATAATCTTGTAGAGTCGGCTGTACATGGTTTCTGATGAAGCAAGGTTTGTATCCAGAATTGTGAACGATAAAGTTTACCTCAGTCGGTATATGCTGCCTTAGAAATATGAGCTGGGTGTGGCAATGTTTAATGCCTCAAATAACGTTATGTGTCCCAATACGGACGTTAAATGTCTCAACTAACGTGATGTGTCCCAATACGGACGTTAAATGGCTCAACTAACGTGATGTGTCCCAATACGGACGTTAAATGGCTCAACTAACGTGATGTGTCCCAATACGGACGTTAAATGTCTCAACTAACGTGATGTGTCCCAATACGGACGTTAAATGTCTCAACTAACGTTATGTGTCCCAATACGGACGTTAAATGGCTCAACTAACGTTATGTGTCCCAATACGGACGTTAAATGGCTCAACTAACGTTGTGTGTCCCAATACGAACGTTTAATGTCTCAACCAACGTTATGTGTCACGGACGTTAAATGTCTCAACTTACGTTGTGTGTCGCAATACTGACATTAATTGTCGCAACCAACGTTATATGTGTAAATATTGTCGTACTTTATAATTAACGCTTTGAATGACCATGTATGTTTCTACATATGAGAAGATTGGATCATTTTCATAAATTCTCTTGGTTTGGATGACTTTGGGAGCTGTTGGATAAGGATATGACTGATGTCTGTAAGTGAATCGCGATACACTGTATATCAGAAAAGAAAGTGTGTCGATGAGAAATTGAACAATTAGAAATTGTTAAAACACAATCACTGGTAATGGTACTCGTCAACCATTCTTAAGAATATTCTTAGACTTGAAATAAGAATGAATTTTAAGAATTACAATTAGATACCATGTAGGGACGCTTAATATATAGTCAACTAAACTCTCACAATTATTCCATCTATCATGGTAAACTAGATATATATAAGGTTGATTTTTTTCAAACTTAAGTCGTCTAAGAATATTCCTAACAATGGTTGGCGAATACGGCCCCTTGGTCAACCAAAAAGTTTTCTGTATATTTAGATCAATGAGCAATGGTATATTGAAAAAGTGAACAGTCAGAATATGAAAGTGATGAGAATGTGATATTTTTAATGCAGTTATTTGGTTTGTTTTCATTATTCCCAGAAGACCTGATGCCCATGAACAATAGTCGCATATATTATGATTACAAATATGGCGACAAAATCGTATCTAATAAACTTCATAATATTTATATAGTTATATACGGTATCATAAAGCACTTGAGTTTATCATATTATAAACAAATATGCAAAATGGAATTTCAGGCCTTGTTCGATTATAGATGTGTATTACATAAAGATATTTAAACTATGACATACTTTATATTTAACTTATTAATACATAAGTCTTGCAATATGAGGTTGTAGGTAAAAAATCTTTATCTATTTGATTTTTCCGATATCGAAACAAATATGACAAGATCAAACAATAGAACATGTACATTAATATCTAGATTTCATTTATAAGTTCATATATCCATGTAGTTTATTGTGTCACTGGATATAATAAGACCAACCTAAAGAAATATGTTACAATCTTAACTCAAAATATTTGCTTGGTTAAATTTTACAACAAAGTGACATTTATTTCAGCAGTTCCTATTATTCATTACGCACATTGTTGTACAAAATACTGGTTCTAAGGTCAAAAGCTTTATGTATAAACATTTTGTTTTTATAATCCTTACTTTAGCGTTGTAAAAAACGTTCTACAAGTTTTGGCATACTCGGTCTATATATATGCTGTCTTTATTGTTGCTGTTATTTTTGTTGTTGTTGTTTTTGTTGTTGTTGTTTTAAGTATTTAAGTATGTTGCTTTTCAATACTGGAGGCTGAGAAGTTACGGTAATGGTTAGTTTCTTGCCGAATATCGAACGATAAACATGTCAGTTTGTCCAAGGGAGATAACTGTGATAAAAAGGTGGCAAATTAGCCGTGCGTAATTGTTTATTGTTGACATATCAATACCCTGGAAATTGACAGGTATCGCAAAACCATTGAATTAAATAAAACCTGGTCAAGGTACATTAGTTTTTATAATTGCAAATCTCAACCCAAAATGCTGCATTTTTTGTGTTTTTTTTCACTGTGATTTTTGGACATACATACAATAATGGAATCGAATACAAAATCTAATAGTGGTATGAATGGCAAATAAGCATGTTGTAAAATTGTTTTCCTTATTCAACTAAAATAGAAATACGCACTAATTACAATGATTTCAATAATGTATACATGATTTTATAGAAAAAAATGATCACTCTCTGTGTAATTATTGATTGAACAAAGCTAGTCCAAAATCTGTAAAGATACCGAAATTATTTTTTTTTCAATAATTGGATGAAACATGAAATATATGATGAATCCTAGTGCAAAATAAAGCTTAAATTAATTGAACAATATGAATTGTAAGATAAATTTGAAATATAACTGAATAATAACAAAATGGCTTTCAGTTTCTGCTTTCAGAAATTTCTGACAATTATTAGATTGAAGAAAATAGGTAATATTTGTAATATTAGATATATTTCTGCACTTTGGCCAATGTAAAATAAACATGGTCCTGCAATACATGACTGGTCAAGGGGTCATGGTGCTTGGATAGAGATGCCAATTATGGCTGGTACTTAGCAACGTTGGTAAATAAAATCACGTGTTTTCATTATCACGCTGTGTATATCGGCCAAGAAGAGAGTTTCTTGTGAGAGTAAAGCCACTTCGTCAAAACTATATTGAATCAGATTTACTTATTGCTTTGAAAATGTGACGTCAGCGGTGAAATAGAAAAGGAAATATTGCATAAAATGCTTAAACAGAAGAAATATCCCGTTTTACAGTGCCCACAGTCTGATGCATAATGATTTACCTGACGCTCCTGTTGAACCACCAACAGAACTGACCATGTCTTTGAATAAATCTGCGCCGGTTGGTTGGTTGCCCATGAAGGTATACCCTGTAATGTACTTTTCAGTGGCTAAACTATCATTTACAGATGGGTTTTCTGTTCCACCTTTTGAAAGAATAAGTGGTATGTCACCATTAGCTCTCCAGCCATTAGAGTGGCGGGCTAGCTATTGGTGATCTCTTAGCATTTGCAATCGCAAGGAACTGTGGCGGTATTTCACCATGGCTGACGGAGTTCTGATTATTTTTTTGAAATTCCATACGACAAATCTAATCGTTAGTACTTATTTGCGCTGTTGAACAATAATCTGACCATTGATATATGTTAAATCGCTTAGTAAAAAGAAGATGATATTCAGGAATTGACTTTTGGGAAGCTTTTACACCCGTATTTAATTGTATTGATATATTTGATTCTTCTGGGTAAGATTTTGTTTTGTATGTCATACGCATCAGTTCTTGCAGGATGTAATTCGGTTAAATTCGTGTTACGGCATAGCTTTTCCGTGTTCCGGCATAGACAACCAAGATGGCGACAGCGATATCAACAAAAATGTACGTCTCATTTTCAATCTGAAATTTGCGTTTACCAAACCAGTTATAATGATTGATATGGCTGTTTACTAAAGGTAACTAGCTATATTGTTGATTTCATATGCGTACAGCTTTTGATTCCTTTGAGCAAAACAGAAAATCAGCGATAAATGTGTAAATTTATCTAGCATGTACTTTACAGAGAAAAAAGTAAGGTATTTACTTGTCATTTTATTCGGGTTTATGTTTGAAATGAAAACGTGGTGGATTGAGAAAATGACCAAAATCAGGTGGTTCTCTCGATCAAAACAATATCGCCATCATAGAGACACGTTTATCGCATTTATCATTTTAAATTTCTTTTAAGAAACCATTTTGATGTTATCTTTCTTTGTTTTGGAAAAGCTTCACATGTCAGATGTTGCCATTTTCATATTGACTCTTTCTTTGGAAATGTTACACAAATTGATTCTGTATGACATTTGTTTTAATTCAAAAACTCTTATTAAGTCCATGGCATGGTTAAATTAGACATTGTCGGTTAAGATGGCGTCTTGGTATTTCCTGTTTATCAATACCAGTATTGTTATTTTTTTATTTTGTAGTTAAGTCTACTCTGTATTCTGTGTTTCTTTTTCTCTTCACTCTCTTACACGCCTTCGTTTCAAAATAATTGCCATGAAAAAGGAGACACAGACAATGAAAGAAAACGTCACCATCAACAGGTACACTATACACTTAAAAGTTTTAATTTTTGAGATTGTCATTTACCTTGTTTTTGAATGCTGTTATCATTGTTTTTGTAAATGTTAGTTGACTATGCTCTATTGACACACATTATTTATATGCATATATAGGTGGTCACACATAGTTTTGAAAAACATTCGTTATCGTCTATATTTTAAGTAATTTTAGGGGAAATTTACTAAGTTATATGTGCATTATTTTTGCTGTGTGTAAATGAGAAGAATTGAAATAAGTACTCCTATACAACAGTGGGTTCCTTCACCAAAAATACATATATTTATGTGTAAATATCTACACTGCGTCAGTCGTGTTTTGGCAGCACTAGTTTGTTTGTAAACAATGCAAACAAAATATTTCACGCTTGCGTCTGCATATTAATACTGTTCACGTGGAGTCTAGCTTCTGCATAATTAATGTTCGCCTAACAAATTATTGGTCAATGCAAGACGTCGAGACTTTCCGTAATCGCCTAATTAATTTCTGCGTAAGAAGTGACGTCAGTGTTTTTCCTGGGGTTTTTTTTTCAATATTTATAAGTCAATAGTTTATTGTAGAACGGCTCTGTACGTGTTGCATACATTTTAGTTTTTAACACACTTTTAAATCATTAAACAATTAGTAAAAAAGTTGATACGAGAACAATTGTTCAAACTCGGAAGGACAGGTTTACTGGTATATGAAATATGAGATAACTAACGCGTTGTTTTGTTGTGTTTTTTTTGGCGTAGAAAAACGAAACTTTAAAAATTATTGCCATTATCATTTCAATAAGTGTATGATCAAAGAGTGTGTTTGAATACTTTTACAAAAACCCATAGTAACAAATTACCAAAAACGGTTCTGCCATGAAGCGATTTCCGGAACCGATATTTTTTAATCTGCTAGTGTTTTGAATCATTTTCTACACGCATGTTATCATTTGAGCCCGTCTCGCTCACACCTTCTCAAGTCGTAACGACCGAAACATACTGAAATAGGTTGTGGAAAAAAAACTATTGAAAGTGTTTTTAAAAATAAAGGTAAAGTATCGGTCCCTGGGTCAGCTGGTTGTGGGTTCGGCACTCACCGAGTTGTTAACAGTGTCTCAGGATATGGAATGTGTAAGGACAGCTATGTTTTATGTTCGATCCTAGTCTATCCTAGAACCAGATATCTCCCGAATCAGGTCAATTAACCACCAAAGGAAAAAGCAGGCAATCATAAGCAATCCATAGCAATTCAACGTATGACGTCATTCAAACTTTCCCTAAAGCAACTGACCAATCAGCGTGCGCGTAACAATTGCTATTGAACGAACCCAATCGGGAGAGCTGGGTTCGTCCTACAGACCAAAGAGGATCATGCCGCGTGTCGCTTCATCCTTTTCAATAGTTTCAATCCAAGTCTTGTTTTTCCTAGGAAGACATCAAGAGCAATTTGTATAACTAGATTCACAAACGAAAAAAAGACTACATTAACATGTTTTAACTATTCTGTTTGCACAGTTTATGGTGTTTTGAATATTTCGAAATTAACAAAGTAAACGATTTGAGGATATCAGGACTTCATCATATAATCAAAGCGGGGCGGTGTTGCAGGTGGTAGAGGGATGACCGATCATGTCAAAGGTCAAACGTCAATCCTAGGAGGCTCGGTCAGATGGTCTCTCACAAAAAACAACAAGTACTGGTTCTATCCAGGAGATATTCGATACACAAACTCTTGATGAATCTAATTTATTAAAAATGCAGTCCAAATATTTATAAATGTAACCAGATTGATGAAAAGTTCATAGTCATTATTTATACATCACATTTTCCTTTGCTTCCACTGTGTTGGAGAATTTAGCTAGCGCCAACATATTAGTAACGTAGGTGTACGGTTCGGAGCTCCAAAACGGCCAGTAATCCTGGTATTTATTGTAACCATGGAAATCCAAGGACGGTAATCGGCCAAACCATTTCTGCTTCAACATCTGCTGGTACTCGGTTTCGTTGACGACGCCCTGCATTCCCGCCATCCATAGCTGATCGTCATGCATTCGATTCATTGGGTAGTCTACTCCGGTCTACGAGAGAAATTATGTACATGTAACCATGGTTATGTGAAATGAGGCAAAATGCGCCTGCTGGAAACGGAAGCGTTTTCGTAGTTGCATAATGGCGGCCGTAAATATACTGAACAGAACAGCTAATCCGCCGCTTTAAATGTCTTTTAACTATCGTTTGAAAACTGATTTGACTACCCATTTCAATAATTATGAAATTATTCCAATTATTGTCCATTGTTATCCTACATGTTTTTCCTTACTCAAGACCAAATTATTTCAATTACTGCCCATTACTATCCTAGATTGTTTTACCTTACTCAAATGCAAATCAAGTATGTTGCTTCATAGATGATTTTTGATAAATTACATAAAATGTCACATGAAGGGTAAGCTGTTCCTTTAAGTATAACTATTCCTTCTTGATTCAAAAATGCATTTTCATAATAATTATGATTTAAATGGCATTATTTGTGTATTTGAAACATTTTGAAAACATTTCATATTTAATTTGTGGAATAAGAACAAAACTTAATTTGGGCATCATACTATGGATACATTATTTTGGAAGTCTACCTTCTGTTTGTAAGCATTGTATACACAGAACATAAAACAACTTTATATAAGACATTTAATGATATCTTGGCACTGCAGACGACAACAAAAAATAGAATTAATAAATGGTTTCTGCTTCACCAACATTTTACTTAAAAACTTAACTGATACTTGACTGGTTATTTATTATCTAATGAATATCAATAGAACCATGAGCAGTTTTACTGAAACCATCACATGACTTCTGCTTCACCAACATTTTACTTAAAAACTTAAGTAAAACTTTAAGTATTCGAGTTTATGTTGGTAAAACAGACGTCATGTGATCATGATTTAGACTGGTGTCGGTGAAAATTTAAGTATTCGAGTTTATGTTGGTGAAAAACCTTGATTCAGTTACAAATACAACTCCCATTCCGCTTGGTAGTCGCAAACATAAATAATCCTTGTTTCTTTTTTAAATTATATTTTCTTGGTTTTACAGTCATTTTTTTATCAAATTAACTTTATCTAACACACGTGTTATATTTGAATAAGGGAGTCAACACTATTTCGAAAGTCTACTTTCACTTTGTCAGCAGCGTACACTCCTGATATGCCGAATAAAAGTTAAAGTTCAAAGTTCAACGGTGTTTGAGAACTTTGATAAGGCAAGCATGTTCGTGACGAAAGTGTAAGGTTCAGAACTCCAGAAAGGCCAGTAATCCGGGTAGTTGTTGTAACCATGGAAATCGATTGGAGATCTCCATTTCTTCAACATGGAGTCGTAATCAGATTCGGAGATCACACCCTGCATTCCACGTAAGTATGTGTATCTTAAATTTGATTTGCCGTCATGGTTCGTGTTGATTTCCGAATTTCTGTTGGTCGGATACGAATAGTGTGTCTGTTTTAAAACGAAAAACAAACTAGTTTAGATATCATATGTGCAGAGATAAATCAAGGACTTATATAGAAGGATACGAAACTTGCATATCTCTACTAAATATTGATAAAATAACGTGCGAAGAATTAAGTAATAATTTGGCAAATTAATTACTCAACTTTCACATGAAACTGATTTCTTTTATACAAAATGTAAAGTGTATTTAATTTTAGGTGTGTTGTAATCACGCAAAATAATCTTGAATTTGAAATTTGGCAGTTTGAAGTAAAATTTAAAGTACTATCCATGATTTTTAGCTGCGGTATACTGATCTTATTATCAATAATGTTAAGCACAATTTGCTGGGAATGGTCTCATTTTGTAGAGAATTCACTATGCAAAGAAAGAATTGTATTTGTATTTCTGAGATGAATGGAAGTTTGGATATTTGAAACGAGATTTCTTGCGATGTTGCGTATATAAGCGAGCTTTCATAGATCTCAATCAGTTGCTTATCCTCTCTTTATAAGTCCTTGGATAAATCAATGAAAATATCTATTTTTAACCATAGTTTACATGTATTTATTAACCATTATTTATATAGTCAATGTCGGTAACAGTATCAAACCCGGGGATATTAAGGTAAAGTTTTCCTGGCCTAATATATCCTACCACTGTCATCGAAGCATCATCTTCACTCAAAAGGATATACTAGTATATTGGAAAAAATATATATCGGACATATTGTTGAAAACGTAAGTAATGTTCGTTTTGAAAGTAAAAAAAAAAAGAAGGTAAATTAATTACTTTATCCCACTTGATCATTTATCCTCTACACTTTGATAGAATGTGTATTTTCAATAGTATGTATTATAATTACCTATCTAACATCGACAGATTATTGTTGTTTATAAATGACAGAACCACGGTTTTGATCAAGATAGAAAGATTAACTTTAACAATTGTTCACGGCAGAAGTGTTTAGTTTAAAATTATTGTTATTTGTTATAATGTTTTTGCATTTTAAAGGTTCAAATTTCACTTAATTCGTGATATATATGTAAAGACAGTACAATTGTCATTGATTACTTGTTTAAACTGCATGTACTTTGATGATTATATGCTGTTGGGCCTATGGCCTTTTGTATGGAATAAAGATATATATTATCTTTAGGACAAGATGTTAGATAATGATACTTGTAATACAACATATTTTGTGAACTTTTGTTATGAAACATAGTTTATTGTCTGTTTGTTTAATATGGATTTTGGGGTCAGCAGGTGCCACGTGTTCATTAATCGCGACCAATTTTAAAGTCAACAATAACAACTACATTACGACCACGGCCGGGTACATTCGCACTTTCTCAACCGATCAACCGATCAACCAAAGACCGAACGCACCAGTGCTCGATCATTTCCAACTTAGTTCAAAATTTAGAATAAAGCCTACTACACTAATAAAGATTTCCGGTAATTAAACGAAACACGGTCGTTTTTTTCCGGATTTGAGAGTCATTAAAACAATCACGAATATCTGTTTATAGACGATGTATTACTACACAAATTTCTAGAGAGTAGCACGTGTTGCTGCAGAGCCTCTCCATGATTTCTTCAAGTTCCACGACTTTATCTTAGAATACGTTCAGTTGGGTTATACCCTGGACTAGTTTATCTATTCCAAGTCCCTGCTATCATCAAAATTAGGTAAGTTATACCCAATGAAAAAGAAGGGAATTCCGCAGTCTATCCCACAATGTAAAGCGCACGTTTAGAATAACTATCAATAATGGTGGTCAACTTTGTCAGTACAAAATACAATATACTATGGATAATAGTTTCTATATCCACCATTTAACTCTATAAAGGTAATATGGTGAGAAATATTATCGAAATATCGCATGTTTTGGGACTTTTCCAACCTAAAATTATCTGACCAATCAGTGTGTTCCTTCTTTTGCCGGATGCAGCCAATCAGCATACTTCTAACATTGACTTCTAAAATTTGACGACCAAACCATTCTGCAGGCAGAGTTACTCCATTGGAAACAGGAAATGCTTCCGTGGGGTAGTTTCAGTAATGGCGGTTATAAATACAAGACTTCTTTAAAAAACCATCTTCCTCATTTTAATGCTAATTTTAAATTTGAATGGCATTGTTGATGTATTTTGAATATGTTTAAAGCATTGTCATGTTTGAATTGAGAATTTAGAAGCATGATGCTAGTAAATCGGGATATGAATACATGATTTCTGCCGTCTACTTTCACTTTTAACTCACTGAAAAGAAGAAAGAAATCTCTTGGATGAAACATAACCCCTATTTTCCTCATCATATTTAGTAGTGTGTGAAGGCTGTAATCAATTGTAAGTTCGTTCCTTCAATGAATGACAAGAATGGGAACTTTTTTTATTTACTATATAATAAAGAACACAACTCAATGGTGAGCTTACACCTACATACATGTATGTAAATCTATAGGTGAGGTATCATTATATGAATTCCAGTAAGATGTTACCATGGACATGATGTTCACCTTAATTGTATACTGTATACCTGATAAACTTAACCTGCCTGATAAATAAAGGTATGTCGGTTTATAATATGAGCGCCATTGTAACGCCATCAAGAGCTACCCGACTATCGTTAGCCAATCCACTATTTCCTTGGATCTTGTAAGGGCCAGTAGTACATGTAAATGAAAGTGGAGAAAATATGTTCTGAATATCTCATTGGAAGCTTATATGTTTTTTTATATATATTTACATTTGGTGACGTTACAAGGAATTTCTAAGGATGCTACACAGACAAAACACACACGTAACTATTGTACTTCCATACTTTTTATTAAAATGCGCTTCAAAAACGTGATATAGTCAAAACAGTGGGACTTGTGCAATAACTATATAACTATATAACTATGTCTATATCTGTAAAAGGCAGTATGACAGGGTAATTTTGGGGGTATGGTGTTGTATGGTGTTTTTGTTGATGGTTCTTGGGGTGGGGGTAGGGTTAATACTTTTAAGAACTAGCAGTATTTTCCCCCAATTTAATGATATAATGCATTAATTTATTCAATGAGTCCTTACTATATAAATACATCTATCAAAACTGTCAAAATAATATATTGAAAAAAGTGTGGGTGGGGGAGGGTGGGGGGGGGGGGGGGGGGGTTCCTTACTTGGTCTATAAACCAATATTATACTGAAGTAATAGTCTCGCTTAAAATCGCAATGCATTCTGGGACGTATCAAATGAGTCACAAGATATCAATTTAATTTTGTTTTAATACGCCATATTATTGCTCAATTTTGTTAGCCTTACAAAAAAGTCTGAAAGACAAAGCGAAGTTCTGCAAGTATTGCGCGCGTGATGTTCATTTTAAAAATCACAATTACGCTCCGATTAAAACATTGTTCGTTTTGGGTTTTTTTAATTTTTGGTCCCTTTTTGGCGAAATTGAATTACAAATGATTCGTTTTTTATTTGGATGCTTTATATTCATTTCAAACACTTTTATTGAGAGATTAAAAATGATTTCCCTGGCATACTTTGCATTACATATTCAATACAGAACCCGTTTATCTTTATCCCATGAAATCCCTTAACATAATATTGAGGTTCAGGGTTCTACAGTGTTGGAGAATTTTGCTAACGCTAGCATATTTGTCACGTAAGTGTAAGGTTCAGAACTCCAGAAAGGCCAGTAGTCCGGGTAACTGTTGTAACCATGGAAATCAAGTGGGGATCTTCGCTTCTGCAACATGGAGTCGTACTCAGATTCGGGGATCACACCCTGCATTCCATGTAGGTATGTGTATCTAAAATTTGATTGGTTCCCAGGAATCTTGTTGATTTCCGAATTTCTATTGGAGGGGTACGAAGGGTATGTCTGGTATGTTGAAGAAACATGAAATAGAAATTAATCTTACACATGGTACATGTTACAAAGTTATTTACGTAAGTGGTACAAATGTATTTGCTTATATGTTAAATATTATTTACGTAAGTGGTCAAATGTATTTGCTCATATGTTAAATATTATTTACGTAAGTGGTACAAATGTATTTGCTTATATGTTAAATATTATTTACATAAGTGGTACAAATGTATTTGCTTATAGGTTTGATATTATTTACGCAAGTGGTCAAATGTATTTGCTTATATGTTAATAATCATTTACGTAAGTGGTACAAATGTATTTGCTTATATGTTAAATATTATTTACGTAAGTGGTACAAATGTATTTGCTTATATGTTAAATATTATTTACATAAGTGGTACAAATGTATTTGCTTATAGGTTTGATATTATTTACGCAAGTGGTCAAATGTATTTGCTTATATGTTAAATATTATTAACGTAAGTGGTACAAATGTATTTGCTTATATGTTAAATATCATTTACGTAAGTGGTACAAATGTATTTGCTTATATGTTAAAAATCATTTACGTAAGTGGTACAAATGTATTTGCTTATATGTTAAAAATTATTTACATAAGTGGTACAAATGTATTTGCTTATAGGTTTGATATTTTTTACGTAAGTGGTCAAATGTATTTGCTTATATGTTAATAATCATTTACGTAAGTGGTATAAATGTATTTGCTTATATGTTAAATATTATTTACGTAAGTGGTACAAATGTATTTGCTTATATGTTAAATATTATTTACATAAGTAGTACAAATGTATTTGCTTATAGGTTTGATATTATTTACGCAAGTGGTCAAATGTATTTGCTTATATGTTAAATATTATTAACGTAAGTGGTACAAATGTATTTGCTTATATGTTAAATATCATTTACGTAAGTGGTACAAATGTATTTGCTTATATGTTAAATATTATCTACATAAGTGGTACAAATGTATTTGCTTATATGTTAAAAATCATTTACGTAAGTGGTACAAATGTATTTGCTTATATGTTAAAAATTATTTACATAAGTGGTACAAATGTATTTGCTTATAGGTTTGATATTATTTACGTAAGTGGTACAAATGTATTTGCTTATATGTTAAATATTATTTACATAAGTGGTGCAAATGTATTTGCTTATATGTTAAATATTATTTACATAAGAAGTACAAATGTATTTGCTTATAGGTCAAATATCATTTACGTAAGTGGTACAAATGTATTTGCTTATATGTTAAATATTATTTACATAAGAAGTACAAATGTTTTTGCTTATAGGTCAAATATCATTTACGTAAGTGGTACAAATGTATTTGCTTATATGTTAAATATTATTTACATAAGAAGTATAAATGTATTTGCTTATAGGTCAAATATCATTTACGTAAGTGGTACAAATGTATTTACTTATATGTTAAATTTTATTTACATAAGTGGTGCAAATGTATTTGCTTAAATGTTAATTATTATTTACGTAAGAAGTACAAATGTATTTGCTTATATGTTAAATATTATTTACGTAAGTGGTGCAAATGTATTTGCTTATATGTTAATTATAATTTACGTAAGAAGTACAAATGTATTTGCTTATAGGTTAAATGTTATCTACGCACGTGGTGCAAATGTATTTGCTTATATGTTAAATATTATTTACATGAGTGTCAAATGTCATTGCTTAACTGAAGGTTAAACATTTTTTACGTAAATGTTACATATGTATTTGCTTAAGTGTTACAAAATTATTTGTGTTGAAAGTCTTACGGCAACACGATTTTCATTAAATAAATAAACATAGTTTATCATGGATATATGTTCCAATAAAACACGTTAACATAAATGAGGCGACATTGCCTTGGTCGTGGGTTCGAATCCCCATCCGGCCAGTCTCTATGATTATTGGTCCAGCATAAACTGTGTCGTACGTCCACGAGTCTCCTACCTTTGAACATGTGGCAAAGTAGTCAGTATTTACAGTGATAATGTCTGACTATTACTGGTAACCTGTAGCGTATCCCAGGATCGATAAGTATGTGACCGCCTTTATACAATTTAAATACTGCTGTGAAAAAGTGTGCAAAATCCCACACAAACTAATTCGTAAGTTAACGTTGGAAACATGTTATATGTGCCGTCACTACTGTTCTAAAAGTACTGTTTGATCCTCTGTAGGTAGTGTATCCGCTATGTCTTCTTTTAATAACACTTGTACACTCTTACAATCAAACATTGTTCGATATGATTGAAGTACCATATACATATGTGTGGGCAAATAGAACTATGACAGAACATGTATACACGCTGTGTGTTCACTGATATTATATATCAATACTACAACACAGAACGTACGGACCTTGTTTGGGATCTACTTTGTTAAAACTTTCTTGATAAACACAATTAATTTACTGACGAAACCGAACATAAGCGAACCTACAAACAGAAAACAAGGACATCCGAATGAGTGTTTGAAATGAGTGCGTTTGAACCAGTTTGTAGTGTAGGTATTGCGTAATGTTCTCCGTACAAGACTCTTACACTTACCGTTGTTCCCTTCACAGAGCCGGAGAAAAAAGCATTCCATGGCTGGTACTGGAGTCCGAACAGATTTTTTGTCAGAAATGCAGCAGCCTTTGTCACCGTGTCTTTCACATCTGCCGGCGTTGCTGTAATTATAAAACAGTGTTAACGTATTGGTTCCCGGTGTCTTGGTCACCGGCCGTGTCTATCACTTTGATAGGTGTTGCTGCAATTAAGGAACACCAAGGGACGATGAATATATGAAAATCTTTAATGATATACGTGTACATATATTTCATTGAAATTACTGTTTCCTGGCAAAATATGTATTTTGTCCGGAAACAGTAATTTTACTGTAATATTTGTTAATTTGTATGGGGTTCTTCGCCATTTTTCAACAATAGTTCAGTTATCTAATGGCGTTCTCCATAACCAACCAACGTTCCGTTGAATGGTTAACCAGTACTACACAAACCTTATCTCTGTAAGTGACTTCTCCCCCACATATTCAGAGATTAAAGACTCGTGGCCTTAGTACGCAGTTCATTACCAATCATCACAGACTCTGTTGTCGTTATACTATATAATGACCCCTGAACTGACAGTCACATACATTACAGACTGAGCCAGTGGTTCCCAGCTGTAATATACACCAGGAAAATTATATAGTAATATTGCACGCGTTTTCTGATCAACCCTCATAATATTTAACAGCTGTCCGTCATACAAGTACACAAGCACTAGTAGTACATGTTCGAGCGGGGTGACAATGAAACGGTGTTGGCTGCCCACGTCACAGGTTGCGGGTTCGATCCCAGACGTAACTTAATAAGGCTTTCCTCTGTAAAACAACACCATGTACTGATTAAAATTGTACCCAGGAAACTAAATCAAGAGCGATTCATGAAACAAATTGAACTGACTTCTCAATCGAGCTGTAAATATACATATTAGTCTTGGTAACCTTGTCCTTTACTTTGTAGTGATATACCATTGAGTCTTGGTCACCGTAACATTCAAATTGACAGGTGCAGCTGCATGGAACCATGAAATAATATTTACATTCGTGATAAAAGTTAGTCTTGGTCACCACATCCTACTTTGACAAGGTATGTTAACCAATGTTATTGTAAGTTGAATAATATATAAAAGTTGTAATTAAATGAAGCGTTGACTAGTTTATCCATTACCTTTCTCCCAGACCAAATGTTTCGTTTTTTCATCAAATACCGTCCACGTGCTGAGTAGAGCATTGATCGCCATACCTGTCGTGAAGAGCCGATCTTGGCCCCGGGCCTGTAACGTCACATACTTGTATATAAGGATATCCAAGACACAATTGTGTTATATGTTTAACATGGGTAACTTGTAGTCCGTGAATAATTATACTATGTGTACAGAATATTATTTAACTTATATATGAATGTTCCTTATGAAAAGCCGGACCCGAATAGCTCAGTCGGTAGCGCGTATGACTATCGATCCAGGGGCCGTGAATAACAATCCCCGCCCGGCAACAGTCTCCGTGATGATTCATATACGACATTGTGTCTCATTATCATTCATATCTAACCACTGGTTGAAGTGTGAAAATTATCAGTTACTTGCGGATATGAGGTGTGTTCGAGTACTGGTTAATATTCTAGGATCCAAGGAAATTTTCGGAGTTTTGTTATCTGGTCGTCTGTTAGCCATCGATGGCACAAAAATGATGCTAATATTCAATCAATCGATTACTCCTGATGAAAACAACAGGTAATGTATACCTCGGTTTTATTATTTCTGTCCAAGTCGCCGTCGCCGACGAAGTCGTCGAAATATATGTTTCCATCAACATCTGTTTGCGTCTGATTCAGTACAGCTGTCGTCATGTACTTGTGGAGTGCCGTGTCAAGGCGAGCCTTCACCGTCTCCAGTATCTGCAAGGGAGATAAATTGTATTGTACTTTCCAAAACAGCATGTGTAGTGATCTCCCTTTATTTAAATAAAAATGACCGTGAGAGGTCATAAAATTATTTTTGTCTAAGCTCGGGTCTCTGATATCTCAAAACGTGCAACACACCGTCGCACGCACAAACACCACGGCACGCATGCACGCACACACCCACACATGCGCACATAGTAGTTAAAACTCATAGGTGCACGTCTGCAGACAAACGTAACATATTCATGCATAAACGTTTCAAGTGGCAATTCTGCACATGTATACACAACTAATTTCTCTCACATATATAAAACTTTTCTTTTTGCTGCACGATTTTTCAAGGCTAACATTTGTAATTCAAACCTTTGTTTCAAACCACAGACTTTTATCAAATTACAACGCTATACAAGATATCTGCTGATAGTGAATTAACACAGATCCATGTGTTAAGCATTTCCCTCGAATTTCACATTTTTAGTAGTGGGAATTAATTTTTATTTTTAACTGCATATAACAAACATTTTTTTTTTAAATTTTTATTGTCAATTATATGTATTGACAATAATCTTATTTTATGCAACATTATAACAAAAACAATGCGCTGATGTCTGTGAAATTTTGGAAAAATAGTTCTTTGATTTGAATCATGTACTGAATTATATAAAATCTGCCCTAAGAGCAATCTTGCGGCTTTTATATATGGCAGTTTGGGCTTGACGGTATACATGTATGTGTTAAATATACATCTTCATTGCAGTAAGAGAAGTTAACGGATCAACATCACCATTTTCCCTTTCTCATTTATCATCTACTTGGCTACGTTTAGCATCGTTAAACAGCAAACACGTTAAATGCATGGTTCCCTAAAATGTACACGTAGTGTGTGCTAATATGGGGTTGAGCCAGTATCCAGGAAAATATGTTTGCTAACGTTATCAAATTGTTAAACCGAACTGAGCGCAGCCCAGGTAGTCGTGTACCTTCAAATGGTGAGTAGCATACTTAAGTTAAAGTTGGCATACTGCCGGAGCACCCATCTGATAAACTATTCCTTGCTTTATAGTATTAGAGGTGTTAATAAATGTTCTATATAGCAATTATGCTATGACCGATGCTGACATACCGGATGTGGCAGTGGACCTTCGTTAGATTTTCTCTGAAGTTCTCCATAGGTTCGTGCAACGAACCAGTAAAACTCGATGGCTGACGGATAATAAAGGAGGGCGAGATCATGACGGGAGCTGAAGTTGGTCTCGATCATGTAGGCGATAAGATTAGACGTGTTCAGGTATACATGCTGAAAACCATATTCAAGAATTAAACATATTGTGTCACAACGGCAACGATAGGCATTTGTAACACGTAATTAAAAGTAATTTTGGTTTAAAGGGAGTATATCAGGAAAAAAAGCTATAAATGTCTTTAAAAAAAAATATTTTAAAAATAGATAAAAAGCATCTCATTATTAATAAGAAATTAAATCCAAATGGTTTGGTATGTTAAGTCCCCCAAAACGTGACATAATTCAAATATATATATATTGGAGTGGTAAACTTGAAACGAAATCTCCATTCTTAAAATAGAAAGCTCTTAAATACTGCTTGAAGTCATTTTTGGACTCTTTTTAAGATGAAATAATATTGATACATGTAAACCTGTATCAATGGCGGATCTACTCTTAAAAAAGGCATACGCCTCTACCCCATCCACACGTCCCACCTAAACGATCATATTTTATTACAATTTACTATATTTCTACTGAAAAAACATGTCTGCACGTTCAGATATTTAAAACTAAAAATCTGGATCCGCCCATGTGTATAATGGATCAAAATCTCTTTCAGTCTAACCTAGGAGCGTGGTCCAAGTTAGGAAATCCCTTTTTAATATATTATTTTGACACGTTTAAATAGATGTCCTTTTGGCAATACAGGGGTCAGTGAGTATATATAGGCATGTTGTATTGGAAACATGTTTTAGCCATTTTTATTTTTTTTTAAATTCCTGATATATCCCTTTAAATGTATTTATTCATACAAATTTACATACATACAAAGCAGTTTAAGTATAACTGTGGATTAGAACGTAGATACAATCTTATAAAGGTTATCTTGAGGAATTTAAATGTCACATTTATATTTTATAATAAAACAAAAATCAAACACATCATTGGAATGTTATTGATAGAGAACGCATGATTCAAACTTCAATAACTTTATACATACGAGGGGTGTTCGAAAAGTATTGTGTATATGCCCTCTAACCATTAATCACTAACTAAATCACTTATGTCTTCATTTCATACCCTCAAAGTACTCTCTCCAGTGAGAAATACATAATTTTAGTCAGTGGATCCATTTCCGGAATGCGACACGGTAGTCTGATTTGGGTAAACTACGAAGGAACTGGTTTACGGCAGAACCAAGAGCAAGCCGTGACCCATATCTAAGACCAGAGAGGAAGTTTTCTGTTTTGGGAAAGAGAGAAAAGTCACATGGGGCAAGGTCTGGAGAGTAAGAGGTGTGTCGTACTGTAACTTTTTGGAACTTTAAAAAAGCGATTACAAAGACAGATCTGTGCGCAGGGGCATTATCATGCAAGAGGCGAACATGTCGGAATCCAGTGACTGGGCGACGTTTTTTCGAAGTACTTTTTTCAGTTTTTTTAAGTACCACATCAAGATAGAACATTCAAGTCACAATTTTACCCTTGTTTACCGGTACCTGTATTGCTAAACCTTCAACAGAGAAGAAAATTGCATAAACAATGTTCTTTACACTCAATGTCCGTTTGACAATGACTGGCCTTCCACTTGTCTGGTGGTCCATATTTTGTTTCTAACCTTTCGCACTGGTTCGAAATAGTGTACCCAGATTTCGCCACCAGTGACACAATTTGCAAATGGACGTTGGTTATGTTCAGGGAAAATTTTAAGCTGTCCGAATTTCTTCATTATTTGATACTCGTTTCCCAACCATTTTGACAACAGTGGTCAACGACTGCCTGTATTGAAATGCCTGTGTTTCAGCAGATACATGTATATACCATTGTGTAAGTATTATATAGAGCTATCCATGCGTGTAAATATCGATGTAAAATCCACATGAATTTTGCGTGACAATACATTTTGAACACCCCTCGTACATTCCTATGATAATTGAAACAAGCACATTCTTTCTTTTCTACCAAATATTGGTACAAATATTGTTACGAACCTGGACTTCTGGGTCATCAAGAATTTTTGCGTCAACAATTCCATTGAGAACAGCAGAAGTTGTACCGAAGACGCCATTAGCGGCCACTGTGACGTCAATATTGTTGATGTTGAACGGCATATCCACACCCTTGGGCCCCATCGTCTTCACCTCTTCTGTATCCTGAATCTAGCCATATAAAAAGGTATTGTTTTATTTACCATTTGAAGAGCGCACATCAACTAAGTTGTGAGATATTCGGTCCCATGTAAATCCAGCCCCTTACTGGAACGGCCTTTGGCTAAAACGGCCTTGTAATATCTGGCCCCTTTTAATATAGAAAATCCGGATTAAATATAAAAAAAATATGCTTAAAATAAAGTTGTGTAACGCAAATTGGTTTAATTAATTTTTAATTAAACAAAACATACCGTGTTTGTTTATTTTATACATATTTGTAATTATAATATTCTGTGCATGTATATACTTTATGCTAATACCACTAATATTTCAATAATAATAATTTGGGGGCCAGATTATTCAAGGGTCTGATAATCTTGGGACCGGATTCTCCATGGCCGTTTAATTATGATGCCGGATAATCCAGTTGCCGCTGAAATAAGGATAGACGAACCCAAATTGCATATCTGAGAAGAAAATGATAAGATAACCATAGATGGTAGTTTCATAAGAGAATCTATAGTCGTATACCCACGGGTGTCAATTCCGATACTCTCCATCCATCACCCGTAGGCAATTATATGCTAGCTCTGCGTCGTTTTATTTGAATGGAACAAACTACAAGATAACGTTATTACAACGTCTTACCAAAACGGCGTTTGCATGAAACTAGCGTAGCGTGAAGGAACCAATCATATGGTTGCATTGTGGCTTGGTAGAAACGGTGCAAATCTATTAGTATATCCCACAGGATGATAAATGGAGATCTAGAGTATCGGTATAGATTATGCGCGGGTATCCGACGATGAAGGGAATCAGTATTCACATTAAACATACTGTCACGTGTTAACAACTGGCTATACATACTCCCACATGACAGATTACGCTATATTTACTTTATTAGTCACGTCTTGCGCTTATATATGATTAATCAGCGTGTCATGATATGATAGCCACATTATACAAACACTCGCATGATAATCACGCCGTGGATAATCACACAAAATCAATACTTAAAAATGTACGTCAAAAACTGTCATATAACAGCCAATATTTCGTTTTGCAAACCATGAATTTAGTTAAAACTTAACTTCGGTTGTGAAACAAGTTACTACAACTGAGACAAACCACGCTCGAAGTCTTCCTGGGTAGAACCAGTATATGCGGAAAAAGTGTCTTGCTCAAGGACACAACACATATCAATGGCGGGGGATCGAACCCACGATCCTCCGATCATGGGTTCGGTGCTCTACCACTGGACTATGTGCTCTACATGCAAATATATTTCTAATATGATATAAACCAAAACCATGAATGTTGACAAAATACGGAAAACATTTCAGACCCAGTGTGTGCACACCTTAATTTGTAGTATACCATTTATGTGACATTTTTATAACAATAATCGATGTTTGTTTTCAAAATGAATGTCAAATTGTCAAGTTGTTGACACGGATTTTCAACTATCACATAGATTTACATAGGATATTTTCTCATAATTGGACATGTGCCCAGGGGTCGTGAGTTCGAATCCCCGCCCGGCAACAGTCTCCGTGATGATTGATATACGACATTGTGTCTCATTATCATTCGTCTCTCACCACTGATTCAAGTGGGAAAGTTATCAGTTACTTGCGGAGATGGGTTGTGCTGGAGTACTGATTAATCCCAGGAAACAGTGGTTAGGTTAACTGATCGTCTGTTAGCTATCGATGGCATAAAAATAACGCTAAATATTCAATCAATCAATGGACATGTGATTTTTTTTTAGATTTCTTTCAAAATTCCTACTAATTTTTACTCCCATTATTAGTATGTAATCTTTTTTCTAAATTCACAGACATTCCTTCGTGGTAGTTGAGTGTGATATTTTATAACACGATTGGAGAGATGATAACAACAACAAATGAAAAAGTATTCTACTACTGAAAAGCTCTTTTACAAACTATGACAAAACGCCGACAACAATGTCATGGTTTGTCATATTTATATCATATTAGAAATATATCACATGAAATTAAAATAACACTTCTGTCAACTACTTCATATTGGATGCATTCTCAGTTGTTTATTTTACCTTTAAATGTGTGTAAATACCAAAAATACGCAGAAAATATCTAAATGAAACGGTGAAATACATAATGATGCAAATGTAGCTGAGTACAATGGAACATTTTCGAGATGCAGAAATATATCCCGTGAGAGAAAAGAAAGGAAACAATGAAAGATAAGACCTAAAGAGAATGAATGAACGCGGCACATTGACGCATAAATTATGTTGTGCACCAAGGAAGAATTTAAGAGAATTTGGATATAATAATGATCATTTTATGTTTTACTCATACCCATGTTGGAATAAGAGAAATGTTTTCTCCTTTGTTCATTGCTTCTTCCAGGAAATATCGTAAATAAAAGTACGTTCTGCAGTCTATAGTGTCCACGGCTTTATTCTTTGACATAGGTCTGTATGCATACTTCTTCAGTGCATCAAACACGGAAGTGATGTTAGTGTTCTGTGATTGCCATTGCGCCTGGGATTGTGGGAAATCATCCTTCATTTCCGCTAGGAGCGCACCGAGGCCGAGATTGACAAAAGTGTCGTCAAAATCTGGAGGAATCAGAAACGCGTGAAGGTACCCGCGCCTGTAATTATAGAATTTAACCAGTTCCAAGTATATTCCAACATGTGTAGACCATTTATGATTTGGCAATTGACTCAAAACTAAAATTTTACATGCAAAGCATTCATTTTCTCTTATTCGTATTAAAATATAAAAATCAACATCAACAAAACCAACGGTAAAAGATGAATCGATCTCGACCAATCAGAACCTTTATTAGATTACTGTTACAACTTTTATTTGCGTTAAAATCAGGAAGAGTGTTGATCAAGACTACGTCTTTCTGAATGGTCCGCAGTCTCAAAAATTCTAAATCAGCATGGACGTAGACACGGGTGCGGCATGGTGCGGCATTGTTCGGCATGGTGCGGCATTTTCTACATATTTAGCTAATTTCAAACTTGTTTACATGTATTGTGTATGCCGCACCAATAATTTCTCTTTTTTCATTGTTTTATAATTCTCTTAAATTCTGACGATGATGGCATTTGTAATTGTTAATTTCTTTTCGAACAAATCGACGTTTTAGAATTGATCCATTTAGCAGCACGGAAATGAAATTCATGTCTACGCTCATGGCAACCGTTTCACTAACGTTCGTTAGTCATTAATTTAGTGTGTCGCTTTCTTAGTACGTTCTTTTCTAAGCCTTTTAAAAAAATTCTGTCTAAAATTTACTAAAATACTGCTCAAATGAAACGGTCCTAGATGTCATAATTGTTCTAACGAAATCCTAAAGTCTTGCGAAAGTTACTGAAACGGGCTCCCTTTTTTCAAAGAACTATTACTCGAGTGAAATGCTTCCTGTATAAAGTAACCTTCGAGAGACGCTTTACATCATCGGGCAGACGACATAAAAATAGTCATTACATGTTAATCTTTCTTTGATAATTGTTACAAAACTACAACTTACTCTGTTTTTAGAAGTCTGGCCATTATGACAGCAATATCTGCGAGGCCAGTTTCATTCAAAAGTTTCTCGAAGTTCGTAAAGTTTGTGTCTGCAGCAAGTTGGAAGAAATAGTGCAAATTCTGCGGGTAGCTCTCCCATGTTTTGTAGGTTGCGTTATACTTCTGTGGCCAAAATGTCATCAAAGAATTGGAATAATTGACATTTTTATTGTGATGTTCCTTAATTGATAGAACAGCGGCAGTAATCATCTCTTCGGAAGGCTTCGGTCCGTTTCCGTACCTAAACGTTTCAAGCAAACATGAAGTAATCCAGGCCGTGGCAAACATATTATCGTCATAAATACTAAATGCTTCACGCATTAGAAACAACTCTTCGTGTCCATGGAAATAGAATCTGATGTCGCTTTCCCACATTCCTTTATGTTTCTCCCAGAATAATGGAGGAATAAATTTCGTGTCCGTTTTTTCTTGCATAGATTCAACTCTCCGGAATAGAGATTCAACGGTTGAATTGACATCTTTAAGATTCGGCTTTCCATCCGTTCCATTAAACAGAATAATAACTCCAAACAGACAGCAGAGTGTCCGAATGGTCCAGCATTGCTTGTACATGACCTACCCTGTGTGTCCTCACTTGTGAGAAAGAGGATGAAATGACTGTGTCGGTATACTTACACTGTCTAATTTTATCATTTGTTGATATAAGATTGATTAAGGACTGTATTTATCTCTCACCATATTTATCAGTGTTACAGCAGTGGATAACGGACATGTACAGTACTCGGAGGTCATTATAAGTGAAACTAACGAAACACTTCATGAACCCGTCTGCTTCGTTGTAGCCAAGACACCGTAAAACGATTTTACGGGATCCTTTAAGGGAAGTCAGAAGCCAAGACAGTAAGTTACTGAGTCTAAGTTATCATTTAGATATGTTAAGAATTCTGAGTTAAGAAAATGCTCAGTTTGAGATGTTTAGTGAAACCGTTCGCAGATATGACAAACACAACCACTGTCACGATCTATTTTTAGATTTGTGGACTTATTTATCGTGATTTTAGAACGACACCGGTATCAGCATCGTGTGCATTCCCACCAACCAACAGTCAAATTACAAAAATGTAGGACGCATGACTCGAAACTACGAATTTCACGAGAAAATTCAGTTTTTGATAGTTCCATATGGATAGACGGCCATTTATGTAAATACTGATTGGAGGCATGAACGGGTAGACTCGATATCAACACTAGTTCTACTCAGATTCATTCTGAGGTCTTCCTCCACCAATAAAACTTAAAATGCCATATATAACCGGAAATGTGTCGAAAATAACGTTAAACCCATTAAAGAAACTTGGTCGGTATACATAAATACGATCGTGAAATACTTCTACAAATCGTTCATTTTTACTGTTTTCGGTATTCACTAATTCATAATGAATATCAAGGTATGTATTTAGAACACACGCCTCTGTATGAATGTATGAATGTACGATGTATGAATGAGACGTGTCAACGTGGTGGTGTAGAGGTTATGGTTTTGGCCTGAAATACCAGGGATCGCGGTTACGAATCTATTCTCGACCCGATGGACACTCAATGACAATACCCACTTTGTAAAACAGAATCCATGCACAACTCACATTCGTACTCAAGCACAACTTCCAAGATTTATATAAAAACACAAATTAAAGCATATGACTCAATCTCGAGTTTAGAAGTATTAATTCTGATTTGGGGCTGAAAGTTACAGGTATTTAAGATTATTTTGTGTAATGAGTCATTTTGTTTTCAGTTTAGCATTTTAAATTGAGCATGATACAACATTGTATAAACTTAGACTCAGAAAACGGACTCAGGAGCTCTGGTCGTCTGCGCACTTTAGCTAAAATAAAAGAATGAACAGCAAAATCATGTATTAATATAAATAAGAAGATAAACCAAAATGTGAATTATTTTCTCTCGTTTTAATCCTCCACTTTGTTTACTGTGTAATATATCGTACATAGCTTGTAAAATGTGTCGAGATTAAAATGTAAACACAAAACAAAAAGACGCCGTTTACATATTTACTATATGTCATATACTGTTATCAGACTCATTGTACATGTAATAGTTTCACACGCATGTACATACCGCAGCGGTGGTTTAGTGGTAAAGCGTCTGCCTCGTATACAGAAGGTCGTGGGTTCGATCCACGGCGGGATCATATCAAAATGGTACTAAAAGCTTACTCGTTTGGTGGTAAGTATTTAGAAAAAAGTTTTATGTCTGGTCGGCCCGGTGTCAGTATAATATGACTGGGTGGGGTATCAATATCTGCGGCATGATACTTCAGTGTGACAGCGCTAAGAATAATGTAGACTGTAGACACTGTCGCGATATGACTGGGAAATTGTTGAAAGCGATGATAAACGCCGTACGACAACTACAACTATAAACATGTAAATAAATATAATAAATAGTTTAATAGTTTAAACATATTTTATTTCATAATTTACATGAAGCGGGGTTGGCCACAAGTTCTGCCAACATTAGATTCTGCCCTTCCCCTACAGATTATATAATCGTTTGTTTAACAATGGCATAACGTACATTACAAAACCAAAATCATTGACAAATATTATGGAAAAGAGAAAAAAATAAATATTTAGGTGAGTTTTTTAAGAGAGGAAGAGAGAAAGAGAAGAAGAAGAAGAAGAAGAAGAAGAAGAAGTAAGAAAGATTATATACAGTTATTTTTTATAGTTCACTTCTCATCTGTTTGGCATCTACCACTAAGAACCAGCGGCTCGTGATAAGTAATTTCAACAGAAGCTGCAGTCAACCTGCATTGACAGGTTCTATTATTTTGCAAACTTAATGAAAACAAATATATAGAACTTAATCATTATTAATCGTTAAATCTTTTTGTTGTTTTAATAAAATTATGTACTGATTCAACAATTTTCGTTTAAAGATAAACTCTTATCTCCAAATAATAGCTTTTAACATCAAGAGGGTGAAACAATCAAGTTGACTGAAACAGTATTAGCCGTTGATTTCTATAACTGGAACATTTAAAGAAAAAATGTTCTGCGTCCTCAATTGTATCGCTGCATTTACAGAATTGTTTATATAGAGGTCATTATTTAAATGACTGCAGTTATTTCTTAACCTAGCAAGTAAAACAGGCAACTGCCGCTTGTCAGGAGAGATATGCAAAGGAATATTACTGTTATTGGGATTTTTGTTGATTTGTTTTTTAAAAAACATAATATGTTGAATGAATGGGATTTCACGGCGTACCAACACATTACAGATTATATGACGCCAACATGAAAGAAGATTCAAGGTTCATTCTAAATGTACAAAAACAACAAATTAACATACAGACATAAAAAATCACACCAACAAATAAATATGCCTAGAACCTTGATACCTGCAGAGTATCAGCAAATTATATTGTATTACTCAAATTGTCGCCTATTACGACATGCATGAGCCACAGTGGTCCTATTCTTGCCATCAGTCATATGACTCCCTGGAACAACACAGTGGTTGGCCATTTAACCATGATGATGGAATATAAATATAAAAATATTCAAAGGACTCAAAGTACCGAGAGTTGCCATTAAAGTAGTAAATGGGTAACCACGCTCTACTAAATATCAATATTCCTTATTCTACTCCTCATTAATTTACATTTTATTTTTATATCTTAAAATCCCAAGACTTCCGTCAAGCCTCAATAAGAAATCAAATCGTTGGAAGAATATTTGGAAAATGCGTTTGATAGAGAGTTACAAATTAACTAAACATCGCGACTTTTTTGATAATGTGACAATAACACAGGATGTTTATGGCCGAAAATATGTATTAAATATCGGTTTGTTTGAATTACGTCACTTTGGATTGGAAAAAACGGATACTATTTTGAAATTGGGAATAATGGGGGAAGGATCTTGACTCATTATTGAAATAACCCCAAATCGAGTTTATTTGGCCATTTAATTATGATGCCGGATAATCCAGTTGCCGCTGAAATAAGGATAGACGAACCCGAATTGCATATCTGAGAAGAACATGATATTAAGATAACCATAGACGGTAGTTTCATAAGGGAATCCATCGTCGTATACCCACGGGTGTCAATTCCGATACTGTCCATCCATCACCCGTAGGCAATTATATGCTAGCTCTGTGTCGTTTTATTTGAACGGAACAAAATACAGCTAACGTTATAACAACGTCTTACCAAAACGGCGTTTGCATGAAACTAGCGTAGCGATTGGATAACGTTCCCTTCATGAAATCGTGAAGGAGCCAATCATATGGTTGCATTGTGGCTTGGTAGAAATAAGTTATAAGGAAGTTCGTTCAACTGTCCATCTTGAAGCTGAATAAAATTAATTCATAAATAATGTTTTTATGTTACATTAGTCATCTGTTACGGCCGCCTCTATGTAACATAGACGCTTAATTTATATCCACCTGAAACATATACTTATTCGGCATTCGGAACACCGCGTTCAATTCTCCGAAGCACAAATAGTGCGAGCAGTGCCCGAGGAGTTCCGAATGACTTATTCGGATAATTTATGCTACGTATAAACATGTCTGACTGACCAGTTTTTAAAGAGATGGTTTTAACCCATTAAAGGCTTCTCAGGGCCCTTTAAAAATGTAATATATTTTATTAAAACAACTTTCTATTTTCTATTATAAGACAATGATTCAGAACTAAATTGAAATTAAATCTTTGCCAAATAATATTTATTTAGTTCCCATACAGGTTCTCTATATTTTCTAGCCCCTTGACTGATCAGTTCTTTACAAATTCAACGATTGATTCTTGAGAAGAAGATTGCTGAAAAATCTCAATTTTAACTGTTCTGACCTCTAAAGCAAAATAAACCCAATCATTTTAATAACTATGAATATCCTTGACACATTAAAATTTGTGGGAAAATTTTCTTTCATAAAAATACTTGTTAATCTCTATTATTTGGAGATTATTTTTTTAAGATGTGTTACTATTTTTAGTTATTACAGCCATATTGAATTTTGGATTGAAAATGTAGTCAAAGAAACATCCGTGTGGTTATAACTGGCCTTTAAAGATATTTTATTACATATGTTACATATATCCACATATAAAAATGAATATCACATGGTAACAGTCATATGACCGGAACAGCCGACTCGCCACCTGACATTTTATCAAAAAGTATCAAAGAGCTTTTCCTTGAATTTGGACTTGAATAAGAAAGAAATTTAGGGTATGAATGTTCAAGTCTGTATTATCAATATATGTTAAAGTTCAATGCAGATTTTAAAAAACGCTATTCAATATTTTGACAAAGGTATCGGAAATACAAAAATGGCGGGTAAGCTGTTCCATTCAGTATATATAACATTGCAAATGGATTGAAACTGGCATAGTGGTTTCAAAGACAGTCCTGTAACCAGACGACAACGGGAGACAGGCGACAGGCCTTTGGCAAGTAGTATGTGAATAAAGCACCGATGTTACAAGCACGAAGTACATGTTTACATTTGGGGTGATGAATGTCGAATTAAACTGAGAAAAACCTGGAATATATATAATACATACAAAATTCTCAATTCTCAATGGAAACTGCGTATCGAGATAATCATATAATTATGCGAATCTACAAGGCAAGTTAGCAACAATCAAACAACTTCGGCGTTATTTAGATAAAGAGCTCAACCTCAACTGACCAGTGCCGTGCTAAACTGGCCAGTGCTGTGCTCAACTGACCAGTGCCATGCTCAACTGACCAGCGTATACTTGGAAACTGTTTGAAGTCGCGCGCATGAGTCGGAATCAACCCATAGCCTTTGTGAGAAGATTATACCAGCTGTCCGTCATTCACTGTCATTCTTGTGTGTGGCATAAAACCTATAGCAATATATTAACGTGTAATACGTGACGTATTGGTCACATGATTGAGTCGTACTGGCTATTTGCTGTTAATGAACTAAATACAACAACGTCAGAGTCGGATACGTTGTCATGGAAACCACTTGGTTTTGGGAGTTCATACATTAACCTCTCCCACCACAGCCTCGATCTTGATGTAATATAGTCACCTTTGCGCAGGCGTTTCATCACTTCCGGTTCTAACGTCTGCAGGTCTATATCACCGTGTATAACCAATACAATGTTATGACGATTGTCAATTTTATGTCGTTCAACAGCAGATCGAAATACTTTTAAAAAGAACGGATTTGAAGAGAAGTTTTTGTTCAAAATAAAAACGGAGCATCTGCTGTCTTCAATGGCTTTCTTGGTTACTTCTATGTCTGGTATCAGATCAATCGATGTTTGAACATTGTAAGCATTGTTTGTCAGTTTTGGCATCAGCTCACGCTGTACATAGGTCGAACAATGCTGATCAGAAGGATCGTAGCTTATGAAACCATCGAAATGCATGCCGGGATAATGGCGCTTACCCGGAATATGACATCCAGTTTTGCTATACAACAACGACAAAAGTTCCCGACGAAAATACACAACGGATGCAGAAATTATGAGGACCAACAGTACTGCAATGATGATCCCAATAGCCATTGCAGGGGAACCATGTCCAGCTTGTGACGTCACCAGACACGAGAAACTAGACCGTGGCGTGATTATAATTTGGAGGGAAGTGTCGTCACAAAATAGTGTATTCTGGTCGAGGATTTTAAATTTAAACTTTTCAACAAAGTCTTTAAAATCCACATTTGTACAATTGCAAGCCCAAGAATTGCGACTAAGACGGAAATGTTGAATGGCGTTCAAGGAAGATAACTCTAAGAGGGTTTCGGGCAAGAGTAATGCCAGATTATTCCCGCTGATATCTAACTCCTTTAAACTCGGTAAACCATCAAACACATTCGATTCAATAAATCTTAGTAAGTTATCTCCTAAAAATAGCTCTATTAACCATTTTTTATTTTCAAATATCCCGCCTGGTAAGGTCTCTAAAAGATTATTTCCAAGATCTAATATTTCTAGTGATACAAATCCATGAAATGTCCGGAAGTCAATAAATCGAATTGAACTGCTATTAAGGAAAAGTTCTTTGGTGCTCATATTTTTCAGTTGTATTAATGGATTTAAAGAAGAGTTTGAAGAGAATCGGTTTCCATCCAAATACAGTGATGACGCTGTTTTGGAAACTACCGATGGAACCGAGGTTAAACTCTGTCTGCAGACTATAGTTTCGATGTCACCAGATGACTCCGTTTTGAAGCATGCGCAATGAGCGTCGCAGCCTTCCGTTTCCGGACACATGAACTGCTTCTTTAACAGATGAGCTGGGTTGTACAGCGCGTCTTGTGTATATACTTTACATTCTGGACAAACGAAATTCTGAGTAGCGATCTTCGCATTGTCAACTACAGCAAAACGGTCCGACAACCATGACATGTTGCAATCACAGACGACCGGATTTCCGGCCAGTATATATATCGTGTCATCGTCTGCGAGAAATGGCGGGAATGTTTCGATGTTGTTATCTGATAAATAAACTGTTTCTAATTTCGTCAATCCGGTGAAAGAACTTCCGGACAGTCGTGTAATGTTACATTTTGACATATCTATTGTTATAACACTAGCTTTACTTGTACTGTGTGAAAGTTGTTCAATTTCTTTCATTGGATTACCAGAAACATTTAAACTCAGCAACTGTTGTAATGACGAATTTGAGAAAACACCATTTATACTTTCAACGTCGTTGTTAGCTAAATTAAGCACAGTCAAGTTGGCAAGTTTTGAAAAGTTTTCAGCTGTCAAGTTTCCTGTTATTCGGTTACCCTCCATTGTCAAAATGTTCAAACGTGTACATGTTGCCAATATGGCGGATGGGATGGCATCGAAGTTATTGAACGATAAATCTATATCCAACATACGATTCAAATTTATGTATTGATTTGAACCTTCACCAACTAAAGAACCTATATTATTGTGTGATATATTGAAATGTTCCATTGCCAAATAATTCATTTCCGCCGGAAGTGTAGAAATATTGTTATTGTCGAGAAACAGAGATCGAAAACTTTGTTCAAACTTCACTTCTATTGAGGATATCTTATTGAACGAGAGTGACAAGTACTTAAGCGACATCAGGGAATCAAACAAACCACGTGGTAGAACCATGATCTCATTAAAGTCAAGTGACAGTCGTTCAAGAGATGTCAGCCCAGCAAAGGCATCAGACGACAAATTGTTCAATAAGTTATTACTTAGCAACAGATCCGTTAGATTTTGCATTTGGTGAAAACTGTTGCTCGGAATGCTTCTGAGTTTACCGTGAGCAATATAAAGTTGCTGAATCTGTTTCAACGGGACAAATAATTCTTTGAAGTTGGATGAAAAATCTAAATCATTGTACGATACATCTAGGTATTTCAAAAAAGCCAGCCCGTTAAACTGGTCGCTGTTGAACCTTGATATGTTATTTTTAGAGATATCCAAAGTTTCTAAATTTGTGAGACCTTGGA
The DNA here is from genome assembly GCA_029582155.1 of Panopea generosa. Classification (NCBI taxonomy): domain Eukaryota; kingdom Metazoa; phylum Mollusca; class Bivalvia; order Adapedonta; family Hiatellidae; genus Panopea; species Panopea generosa. Next base: position 2,572,522 of record CM055904.1, on the reverse strand, counting down.
AAGAAATATTAAGCGACGTAATTCTGTTAGATGAAATGTTCAAATTCTGTAATGCAGTTAAGGCAGACGCGTTCCCGCCAAAAGTACGTATCCGGTTCGTAGAAAGGTCGAGGTTAACGACTGCAGTACACGTTTCAACTTCTTCAAAACTAAAGTTTGCAAAATGGTTATCAAGCAAATGAAGATTTGTCATATTGGGCAAATAGTCGCAGAAGTGTGGAAATAAATAATCCAAGTCATTGTGCGACAGATTTAAATGTTGTAAGGATGTCCCGCCAGAAAACGAGCGTTTAGAAATCACACGCAGACGATTTCCAGCAAGGTTGAGCGATTCTAGCGAAGGAAGGTTATCCAACGAATCTGCAGGCACGTCTTCAAGGCCTGTATGACTGAGGTCCACGACTGTTATTTTATTGAGTAATTGTTTACATTTAAAAACATGGGATGGAAAAACGTCCAGCATTAATTCACTCATGTCAACAAATTCTAGATTGGTGACGTCACACAACATTCCGAATGGCAGAACGCGGATATTATTTCTTCTTAAGAACAAATACTTTAAGTTTGAAAGACCCTCGAATGACTTCCGTTCCACCTTGGTTATCTGGTTTGCAGACAGATCTAGAAGCTCGAGGTTGTTTGTTTTGTTAAACATGCCTGCAAATGTTGACTTCAGTTGACAACCGTAATATTTCTCAACTTGTGCAGAGTTTACGGGGGGTCTTGAGGACGCAGTTTTACAAAAACACATTCCTTTAATATCTACGACGTCGTTTTGATAGAGACAATTAACGCTTATGTAACGAAGCTGGGTCATATGATCTTTCCAAACTGATATGACGTCACTGTACGAATGTTCCTTCATGCACGTTAGAATGTCTTTTTTCTGCTCGTAAATGCATTCTGATGCAGACTGTCTTGTGTATGTGACTTGTTTTACACTTCCGTCAACAGACGTGATATTGAACGTCACTTCCGTTGCTTGAATTATCACCAGGCACGAAAGGGAAAAAATAAACGTCAGCATCTTCGAGTTATCCATCGTACCCAGCTTGGTCGGTATCTCACTCCTGAAATATAAAATGTTGACAAAATCATAATCTCAGTTTAGTATCCACATGTGATCAGCGCTTGTAAAATCCAAATTTGAATTTTGCTTCAAGTATCCAAATTGACATTGGCTTACAAAATTGCTTCTAGAATTAAAATATAAATACTGCTTCAAGCTCAATATGAATCTTCTTCAAGAATCCAAAATTGAACTTTGCTTGCAGATTCCAAAAACGGTTTTGTTGCATAGACTGTGAAACTGTGCAGACATATTTAACATAGACATTTACCCCTGTTTGTTCGCGCGAAGTTTCTTACAAATAAACGTTATAAAAAACGTTGATTTTGACAAATACCTTTATATTAACACATTAAACTTGACGAGTTTTGGATCATCAAACACTAACTGTCAACAGAGTATGATATCATAGACGATAAGAGAAACCAACACGATTGATGTACTCCTAATGACAATAGCTCTTGTAAACTTGATTTTAATGAATAGGTTTAGTTAATTAAACCACATCAACAGCTCATTTATACCTAGGTGTGCGTCAATTACATGATGTACGTTTTACCGAACAAGCCATGCACAAGTAATTACAATCATCACAAAGCCCAGGCGACCAAACTGTAATGTACGTCGCTAACTAAAACGTGACATTGTACTGTACGATGTTTAACGTCGCTTTCGACGATGTTTAATAAGTAATTATATATCGCAACGGTCTTTTCTTGATACAGTGTTATAAACGCCGACCTGTCTCACTGTAGAACCTGTATCACACCGCAAATTGCATAGTACCACAAACAATCACATGGCAAAGCACCATACCAAGTCAGATAGCACATGGCCATACCCAGTCACATGACGTAGTACCATACCCAGTCACATGACACAGTACCATACAAAGTCACATGGCACGGAACCTTGCTAAATCACATGACACAGTACCAAACCAAGTCATATGGCACAGTACACAACCCAGTTACATTGCACATTACCACAAATAGTCACATGGCACAGTACAACCCCAGTCACATGGCAAAATCACATATCAAGTTAGATAGCACAGTATCATACCCAGTCACATGGCACAGTTCCACATCCAGTCATATGACACAGTGACATACCTAGTCACATGGCACATTACTATACCCATTCACATGACACAGTACCACACCCAATCACATGACAAAGTACCACACCTAGTCACACGACACAGTACCACACTCAGTCACATGATATAGTACCACAACAAGTCACATGTCACAGTACTACACCAAGTCACATGACACAGTACCATACCCAGCAACATGACAAAGTACCACTGTCAGTCACATGACACAGTACCACACCCAGTCACGTGACAAAGTATCACACCTAGTCACATGAAACAGTACCACACCTAGTCACATGACGCAGTACCATACTCAGTCACATGACACAGTACCATACTCAGTCTCATGACACAATACCTCTTCCAGTTACATGGCACATAACCATACTTAGTCACATGGCAAAGTACCATACCCCATCACATGACACAGTTACCCACCCAGTCACAGGACACAGTACCATACCCCGTCACACAACACAGTACCACACCCAGTCACATGGCGCAGTACCATACTCAGTCACATGACAAAGTATCATACCCCATCACATAACACAGTACCACGCCCAGTCACACAACACAGTACCACACCCAGTCACATGACTCAGTACCACATCCAGTCACATGACACAGTACCACACCCCGTCACTTGACACAGTATCACACCCCGTCAAAGGACACAGTACCACACCCAGTAACATGAAACAGTACCACAACCCGTCACATGACACAGTACCACACCCCGTCACACTTCTCAGTACCACACCCCGTCACACGACACAGTACCACACCCCGTCACACGACACAGTACCACACCCCGTCACATGACTCAGTACCACACCCCGTCACATGACACAGTACCACACCCAGTCACATGACATAGTAACACCAGTCACATGACACAGTAACACCAAGTCACATCACAAAGTACCATACCCCGTCACATAACACAGTACCATATTCCGTCACATAACACAGTACCACACCCAGTCACATGACACAGTACCACACCCAGTGGCCCAATAACATTCCTAGTCAAATCAATTACACCGAGGCAACTTTAGAGAGACGATTTATAACAAAAACGATTAAAATGGCCGACTTTGTAATATTCGTAAAACCCCTTCAGAGGTGGACACTTTATTACTTGTTAACAATATATTTGTATTTCTTAAAATAACTATCCATTTATTTAAATACTGACATATACCTTGAAACACACTTGTACTATTTCAGAGTTTGGCATAACCAAGATATATTAACCATTTAACCAAAATATTCCCGAAATTAAACAGAGTGACGAATTCTTTGATAGCAGACATGAATTATTTTATATATTTCGATATATGAAAAATATACATGCTTTAGACAAACTGATTTTAAAAAAAATATCATCACTTATTCAAGTATACCGTGTTTTCGGAATGTTAAACTCAAGAGTGATAATATATTATCAAATGCGCAACAAAATAGACTAGTAAATAAAAAAAATAGGTTAAAAAGTTCAAACAAATAATTTTATAATAAACAATTAAGTTGTCTCGAAAACACGTTAGTCATAAAGTCACATTCAAATGGGATCAAAAAATACATAATATAAACTGCACAATGTATATATTTATCAAGGTTTTAATGAATACAAAATTAAGAGCGATTCAATATAAATACTTGCGGAGAATAATCTCAAACAACTAATTTCTATTTAAATGTAATATTAATAACACAAGTTTGTGTGATTTCTGCATTATTCATGTAAAATGTAATAAACACCTTTTTTGGGAATGTCAAATTCAAATGTTCTTAAATGAAAAACAAATAGACCTATAGTTAGATTATTCAATGATCTCCTTTTGACATAATTATGTACCTGGGTGGCTACAATTATTTGTTAAATTGTATATTCATAAATACAAAATATTTCATTTTTAAAAACAAATATGCAAAAACAACACCGACAATAACAATTTTAAACAAACAAACTTAGAATACCATTATATTGCATTTTTAAACAAATATAAATTTTATAAAGAATGTACATTGCATTTATTGTGTGTAAATAAAAATTGTGACTATATGGAAATAAAAAAAAATGAAAAAAATTCCCCGAACAAACGTGCAGCGTTCCGTGGGTGGGCCTGTAGATATCAGCTGGGCAACTTTAAAAATGTCGCCTGTTTATCCTTATTTTATTTAAAGGGGTATGGCAAATAATAATTTATTTTAACTTGATTGCCAACACTCTAATGGGGTTTAGCATCACCTCAAAAACTTTTCAGGTTATGCGTGTGACATCCAGGTTTATTGGACAAGGAAGGGATCTTGAAAACTTGATCACTTACACGTTTTTTAACCGAGCTTGAACCCAGGACCTCAACGACAAGAGGTGTGTCATCTCTCAAGAGACAGCAGCTGCCATGAAAATGCCCCCTCCCCTGCTTATCGTTAAGTGAAATTCACAACAAATAAATTACCAACAAAGTTAGTAAGGTTAGAGAATGAAAGCAAAGTTAGCGATTGTCCAAAACTAAAAAGTGGCTTACGTCCATGTTATCATACGTTTGTGCTGTTATACCGTGTACGTGGCACAAGACGTTTTAATCTTTATCTAACCGGTTTTTACGCGCTATAACACAATTTCCTACAGTGTTATTTGTTTTTTTGCAAAGGTTGGTGTATATTTTCTATGTGTATGCGTGTGAACACTGGCACGTATCATATATTAAACCAACCAAGAATTAAACAGTTTACAACTATAACATGGATGATTTATAATCAAAATGCATGTTTGACATGAGTCATAACGTGTTTTTAGTTGATATGCTTAATATAGTTTTATGTCTTCCGCATGTAAAAAGGAGAATGTGAATAAATGTAAATATACACCAACTCGTGCTGACATGATTAAAAAATGTAGTTGTAGAAGTAGCAGTAGCAATGGCATAAACACTAGATGTGGTTTATACTTATTTATTTTAGCTCGATTGCAATGAAAACTCTGAGCTTATATGAACCGCTCTCGAGTCCGCTTCCTGGGTAGAACCAGTACTGAGTGTTGTTTTATGAGAGGCATCGGGTCGAGCTTGGGATCGAACCCACAACCTCTGGCGTGAACGGCCAACACTCTATCCATTAGACTACCGCCCCGTAGATGTAGAAGTAGTAGTAGCGATGACGCACGACACATTACCACACCAGTCACATGTTTTGCAGCAATGGCAAACACACTAGATGCAGAAGTAGTAGTAGCGATGACGCACGACACATTACCACACCAGTCACATGTTTTGCAGCAATGGCAAACACACTAGATGCAGAAGTAGTAGTAGCGATGACGCACGACACATTACCACACCAGTCACATGTTTTGCAGCAATGGCTAACACACTAGATGCAGAAGTAGTAGTAGCGATGACGCACGACACATTACCACACCAGTCACATGTTTTGCAGCAATGGCAAACACACTAGATGCAGAAGTAGTAGTAGCGATGACGCACGACACATTACCACACCAGTCACATGTTTTGCAGCAATGGCAAACACACTAAATGCAGAAGTAGCAGTGACAAGCCAGTAGATATATAATAAAAATATAAACAATAGCAGTACCGGTAGCAGTAATGGTAGCAGTAACAATAGAAGACAAAAAATAGCATTATACGGGACGTCTCGGTAACATAACAACATGAGGGATGTTATTAGAATTAGCAGCAGCAGCAGAAAAGGCAGCAGCAGCAACTATTACCGTAAATCATTTTTGGTAATACTAGTATCCAGCATAAAAGAATTAACGTAAAAAGATGAAGTAGTGCAATGGTAGTAGAAACCGTAAAAGCAGCAAATATGATAACAAAACTAAAAGCAGAACTCAGCATAGAAGTAGAATTAGGCAAAGAAAGTAGTAGAAGTCGTCGAGATGGTGGTAGTAGTGGTGACGGTCGTGGTAGTAGTAATAGTAGCATTAGAAGTAGTAGTAGTAGTGGTAGTGTTAATGGTAGTGGTAGTGGTAGTGGTAGCGGTAGTGGTAGCGGTAGCGGCAGCGGCAGAAGCAGTAGTAGTACCGATGCCCTCCCAGGAGGTCCCTGTTCCCTAGATCTCTTAAAAGTAATGGTCATTGTTCCCCCGATCCCCAAAAGTATTTGCCATAGTTCTCCAAAATTATTTCCCCAAGATCTTTAAAATTTGGTCTTTTATCCCTGGATCCTTGAAAGTAATGACCAATGTTCCTCAGAACGTTAAAAATAAATGGCCAGATTCCCCAGATCTCCAAAACCCCTGGGAGGGCCTCAGTGGTGGTGGTGGTGTAGTAGTAGTAGTAGTAGTAGTAGTAGTAGTAGTAGTAGTAGTAGTAGTAATGGTAGTGGTAGTGGTAGTGGTAGTGGTAGTGGTAGAAGTAGTAGTTGTAGTAGGAGTAGTAGTAACAGCAGCAACAACAACAGCAGCAACAGTAGCAGTAGCAGCAGTAGCAGTATTAGTAGTAGTAGTAACAGCAGCAGCAGTAGTAACAGAGCAGTAGCAGAAGCAGTAGCAGTAACAGTAGCAGTGGCAGTAGTAGTAGTAGTAGTAGTAGTAGTAGCAACAGCAGTAACAGTATAAGCAGTAGCAGTATTAGTAGTAGTAGTGGTAGTAGTAATAATAAAATAAGCAACCATATCAATAGTTGAAGAAATAGTAGTAGCATAATATTGCATATATAGTAGTCCTTACGTATTTGTTTACACTAGACACCGCTGTTGTTTACATCCGTGCCATCACACACACAATAACACAATAACACAATAATACCACAACTATGTTGGCGGCGAATAATATACTATGTATATTAGAGAGAGAGTTCAGGTTGAATCCTTGATAGGAAAGCCTGTTAATCGTAAACAGATGGATGACAATATGCCAGCCGACATTTTATTGCACGCCAACAATGTCAAGATTAACACACAAAAAAAAACACGACAGCGAAATATTACGTAATACGACTTACCGTTATATCCGAATACACATGGCCAGTTAAGCAATTGCACTCCGGTTCAATCTCGCTAGATTTCTCGTCTCTGAGTTTCAGGATCGCTTCTGTTTTTAATTTGTTATCAAGTTTAATCTTACATATGTAAACATGAAATGAATGGACGTGTTCTAGTGAATACACAATGCCGTAAGGCAGTACCTCTTTATGTGTGTCGTCTTGTGTATGGTCCCCTCCTATATTTGAAGACTATAATGTAATATGTTGTTGTTTTCTTCATCAATATTTAAACACACGTGCGTACAACCATTCGGCATTGTTGATACGTATATTATGATAAACCGATAAGAAAAATATAAAAGAATAAAAGAGAGAGAGAGAGAGAGAGAGAGAGAGAGAGAGAGAGCAGGCAGGCAGGCAGGCATGCAGGCAGTCAGAGACAGACATACAGGCAGGCAGGCAGACAGACAGACCGTGGCAGACAGACAGACAGACAGACAGACAGACAGACAGACAGACAGACAGACAGACAGACAGACAGACAGACAGACAGACAGACAGACAATATCAATTTTTCGAAAACTAGCACAAAACTAAGTGCTATTTAAGTTGGCCTAGCTTACATTTTATTGGTGTCTAAATATAGCCTTGGTACACAAACCATTACACAGGTATGTCTGACAGATGACATCGCTTTCCTACCTGAGGGGTTTAATGTCAAATCAATAAATTGCGTGTAGTTTTTATGTGTTTGATTTTGGTCTTTTAATTTCTTACAGAACAGCATAAAATAATCTGTTTATGCATATATCACCGTTATGATAAGTTTATAAACAAAGGAAAAATATTGCAAATACATTATTTCTATTACTAATATATATGTAAAGCTTTCGAAATAAGATCTTTATTACATGTATTAGCTTTTATATAACTTAAACAATGTAAAAATATTTTTGTTTAACCTGTCACTCGTGTGCTATCTTATTTTGAATAATGTCGGGGTATTGACCAATGGCCTAAATTATGAAAACTTGAGTAACAAAAACTTGAAACTAAAACTTGAAATTGAAATCAAAGTTTAAGCTATTCCGTTATCCTCCCCATTCTGCAGTTCTTTTCCATTTATTATTTCAAATGTCAGACACAATTATGTAATATATTGTTAATTTCTCCCCACACGTCTAACTAATTGGCGTATGACACATGTTCACGCTCATTTATTCACTATACATGCATAGTTAATACAACATTAAATCAAAGCATCTAAAGTACTGAAACCTGGGTACACCAATGACTGGATTTAACGACATTTTCAACACATTTCCGGATATATATGGCATATCCAGTTTTTTTCTGGTGGAGGAAGACCTCAGACTGAGTTAGACTGAGTAGAACCACCGTTCTTCCGCAAGTAAATGGCAAACTTTCTCACATAAAGCTTTTTGGGCGAGCGGGTCTCAAACCTGCGACTTTAGCTGTGAGCAGGTAAGTGATATTGAGACAAACCATATTATTCATTTGTGGAAATGAAATAATTAAGTTTGTTTCAGATCTAGCCCGGAACATTATATTAGCATAATACTTAAAATTGATTTAGTAAAGGCTTATATTTACAAATTATTGTTTGTTGTATGCATAAGACATAATAATATTTAGTTGAACTAACTTTTATACAGAATGTTTCACATTTCTACGGAAACACACTGTTGATGCCTCTACCACCTTTATACATGCATATACTAGATGATTCATAAATTAAGGTTTGAATCGTGAGTTATACATTAATATTACAAAAATGCATGTTTCACGTAGTTATTATATATTATACTATATAAGTCACCTTATACCTTTTTGATATATATCTGCAATTAAAAAGTGCATAGTGTATAAAGAATAATTGCTTATCATTTATCTTCAACTATTGATCGGTTATTATATACGAGCGAAAATTATATTAGACGTTGTAGACTCTTTTTGTTAAAGCGTTGTTAAATGTAGATTACTTCTGGTGGAGCAGTACCACACCCAGCCACATGGCACAGCACTCCAACCCAGCCACATGGCACAGTATCGCACTCAGTCACACGACACAGTACTACACCTAGTCACATGACACAGTAACACACCAAGTCACATGGCACAGCACTCCAACACAGTCACATGACACAGTATCGCACTCAGTCATATGAAACAATACTACACCTAGTCACATGACACAGTGACACACCCAGTCACATGGCACAGTACTCCAACACAGTCATATGACACAGTATCGCACTCAGTCACATGACACAGTATCGCACTCAGTCACATGACATAGTACTACACCTAGTCACATGACACAGTAACACACCCAGTCATATGGCACAGTACTCCAACACAGTCATATGACACAGTATCGCACTCAGTCACATGACACAGTATCGCACTCAGTCACATGACATAGTATCACACCAAATCACATAACACAGTATCGCACTCAGTCACATGACACAGTATCGCACTCAGTCACATGACATAGTACTACACCCAGTCACATGACACAGTAACACACCCAGTCATATGGCACAGTACTCCAACACAGTCATATGACACAGTATCGTACTCAGTCACATGACACAGTATCGCACTCAGTCACATGACATAGTATTACACCAAATCACATAACACAGTATCGCACTCAGTCACATGACACAGTATCGCACTCAGTCACATGGCATAGTACTACACCTAGTCACATGACACAGTAACACACCTAGCCACTTGGCACAGTACCTCAACACAGTCACATGACACAGTACTACACCTAGTCACATAACACAATAACACACCCAGTCACATGGTACAGTTCCCCCAACACAGTCACATGACACAGTACTACACCTAGTCACATGAGACAGTAACACACCCAGTCACATGGCACAATACTACGCCCAGTCACATGGTACTTTTTATGTTTCACTCTTCATACATGTGAAGATGTGACGATTGACCAGAATATAGGAGGTGAGCAGTTTTGCTTTTTGGTGCTATCAAACATGGTTGACATTAATACTCTTCTTAAAACCATGTATTTGATTTCTTCTCCTTTGCACAGGCAAGATTAACGAACCTTGGGTGTTCTCATCCTCTCTTTTTTATTTATTTATATTTTTTTATTGTCAAATCTATGTTCAAATCAGTCAAAATGCCCCTTTATATATCAGATAATATCATTGATATAAGTATGTGTCGACCTCACAATCTAAGAAGACTCCTGACCTATAACCTGAAGAAGAAGAAGAAGAAGAAGAAGAAGAAGAAGAAGAAATGTATATGAAAGAGTTCACTTGTTGTTGACTTACATTGAAACATGTCATACCAGGCTATAGTTGTGTTAAGCCGTTTAGTCTTGTCTTCCTTGAAGTAAAAGATCTTTACTCAGCTTATGTTGGTCACTTTTTCTTCTTTCTTTGTTTAATAAGTTGGTACTTTCAATAATTTTGGGCATAGATTTGACCAAATAAAATTTTGGCCATCTGTCACTCCTGCCTGTTCTCCTATGGACTTCAAAATGTAGTATTGGTGTTGTATGGTGTTTATTGTGTCTCTTTCAACACGTTTTTAGTGATATTGCAACGGTGTCTGCTTGAGACAGTATTCTAAGCGCTGCCAAAGTTCCTGTCACATTATACTGACACCAGGCCGACCAGACCTACAACTATCGGATAAATTCTGAGCGCCAAGTGTGGAAGGTTCTAGTACCATTTCTCAAGGCTTTAGCAGGATAAACTTGCAACCGCACACAGCAGAGTTATAGTGGAGCAAGTATGGTTAAGTATATTGAGAGAGATGTGCCTTTTTGAGAAATGCTCCAAATTTGACACAAGCATAGTAACTGGTCAGCTGATTATTCTAAAATCGAGACCCACAGCGAGACCTTCAAAATGGCGAGGAAATCCAAGATGGCCACCAAATTTTACAAAGTTTACGTTTATCCTTATACTTACAGTATTTATTGACACTGTTTTACTAATGTATATATATTTACTAAATATAGTGATATAATATTGGCTAAATATTTCGAAATTAGTAAAAGTCTATTATTTAAATACATTCGCTCAATTTATTCATCAATTTTTTTACAAAAGGCTATTTTTAGAAATTTACGTTACAAAAATTGCTAAAATAATGCATTAAACAAAGCAAAGATTTGTGTCTATATAATTATGCAAATTAAATTGGGTGGAAGTAAATCGATATGACATTAGGCACACACACCAGTGTTTTGTAATGCATGTGGATGAAAAAGAAACATTCACACATCTTTTCATTGTTTGCCAAGAAGTAGTAACTCTCTGGACTATATAACAGCTATTTTGTAAACATTGTGGCGTATCAGCAAAACGCTGAAACATCTGCAGCCTGCAGAGTCAACCAGATCCGCAAAAATCCATTTCGAGAAGCTGTTCGTCAGGTGCGTTATAGTTGTATACAAATGTTTATCACCCTTATGGTGGACAGTTTCTTTATCAATTCAATAACATTTAAAGAAGTGTTTGTTGGGACAAATACAAAACACTGTATAACTGGCATTACACCATCGTGAACTCTTCAGCAGAAACGGTACATATAATTCCAACAGCAGTTATTGTTCCCGGTCACTCTTGTTCTATTGTTTTCCTTTCCCACTAAATGCTGATGTTGGTCACATTCCTGAATGAATGAATGAATGAATGAATGAATGAATGAATGAAATGCTTGCAGGGCTGTCGTCCTCTCTTTAAATAACAAGTTGACATGAAACGGTATGCATACGAGGAGAAGTACCCTCCAGTTTCGAACGCAACCCAAAACACACTCAAACCGGTTTGTGAACATAAACCAATGACGTATACCAGGACATCTGTATCAATTGTTCTTATCATGACCTTCCATATACATCGAGCGGCAGACCACAGCTGTGCTTGTTTGAAAAGCATATACCATCTAGTGATGACCAGACTGGCCAGAAGATATTGAACTAGCTCCATCCTGCTGCCTATCAATCACAAGAAATACTTCCCGGTTGCCAGGAATGTTTGAGATTTACATAACTTTCTATGTAGTTCCTTTCATAACTTAGATTATGTTATAACCATACATATATTCATTCCAACCAGTCTGCTGCTTACATCTGCGAGATTTCGTCTTACTTATGGTTTTGACAGGTCTGACAGGTTGTTGATTTCACTTAGACAGTGTCTATTTTTGGTTTCCTACCTGCCCAGGACTTAATTTAAAAAAGGTAAGCTTTGTTTTCAATGGGTATATTTATAAAACTGTGCACTTGATTGGAGAGAAACTGGTGTTTTGGTGTCTGAAATATGGGAAACCGGTGACGATGTTTGATAATCATACACACAACAACAACCGATCCATGATATATATACGTTTCCAGTTAATCGTCACAACGATACCCGTTTATAGTAAGTAACATTAAAGCATACCATACCAGTATATAGGCGACATACGTCATGTATACATTGTGCCCAATATAAGCGGAATAACCTGTAATTATATACTCCGCAACTGCATACTAGCAGTTATCTCCCTTGTCCTATAAGAGCTATCTATGCGAAACAGTTAATAACACTAATATTACCGAAACTTCATTACTGAAAAAAAAACATACGAATTTTAATGTATGTAAGAATCCTTGCTATTTTGTAACACCGTTCCATCTTTAACCAATTTCCTGAATTCCATTTTCACAACATTACCCCACGGTCAGTAATTTGGAGATTTCCATTCGGGCTAAATGCCTTTTCCAAAAAATGCCAAAATCTTGAATAAAATACTGTTTTTTTCTCTGTTATATTCTGACGTAAAATAATCAGTTTCCCCTATCTTGACTGAATCAAGGTAAAATATGTTTTGACCATTTAACCATCCGTTCATTTCTATGACCGTTGACAAATAATCTGCCCTAGCATTTTGATCACGTGAGATCATTCTATTTCTAAATTAATAGAATTTGCAGACACAAAATTAAGAGTCTGCATAGACAATGCTTGCAAATCTTGCTTCATTGACCCTTTGTTAACGATACAACGTACATCTGTGTTATCAATAAACCATTTTACTCTCTGATTTCTGAGAATGTGTAGTAACGATCTAAATATTCTGTACACAGCACAAAGTTACCTTCAAAGACTTGACAGCCTTCATCGGGACACCATGACTTCACGGAATGCCCATTGAATTGTTCCGACTTCATAGCCGCCATAAGTCGTACCAGACGCGTCGCAATATACTATTCTAGAACTAAGCCACTGATGATTTCAGGTACTTAACATTAAGATATACTAATGTACGCTCCCAAAATGTAAGTTGTTGTAAGCTTTCATAAGTTAAGCTAATATACGAATTCTGTGCACTATCCAAACTCATAGTTCTCATGGAAGATTGACTTGTTTAACTGATAACGGTTTCTTGTTTAATATTATTGGAGAGAGATAACAAAAGCAGTTGTTGCGTACTGTAAGATACATTTTGACTCAATGTGATATTTTCAAGAATTATTCGAATATTGAGAAAAGAATTTTTGATGATTATAAATAATAACTGCGGAAGGACGGTGGTTTCATTCATTCTGAGGTCTTCTTCAAATAATAAAAAAATGGACGCTCCATGATGTACCAGATGTCATGTGTTGAAAAGCGTTAAAAATAAAAATTAAAACATAATGAATGAATCAATAAAAGACACCGCTGATGATAATTATCTAAGTAATGTTTTATTTCAGTCAGAACATTTAACTATATATACATTGTATCACAATGAAACAAGCATTGGTCTATTGGCTGTGTGTGTTTTTAACAAGGTGTCTTATGTAACCATTTTAAGACGTTAAAGTAAATATAGTAGCGACGACTATAGATACTGCGTTCCATAAGTATCGGCCAGTTCTTGTAAGACCTGTTTCTTTTCCTCCTCAGGCGCAAAGCAAGACCTCGCAGCGTTGAATATCTGAAAGAAACAAAGTAGCATGCGTTCTACAAAGCAGGAACATCAGGTCTACATATCAACTGAATCGAACAAGACATGAAAGAACGGGACATTCGATTTGTATTTTGTATGGTGTCCAGTTAGGGACATCGTATTTAGAACGATCATCATTATCAAATCGTACCATCAGTCATCACGCTTTACGATCGACAATCGCATCGTACCTACGATTCGTACCATCGCAACACTGCACCGGAACGCCGGCCACCGTACTTTGTAGCATCTGCCTATATGTATGCCTTTCACACATAGAGGCGGATGCTACAAAGTATGTTGGTTCAATCAACCACTATGAATATCCGTTAGGACGATGCAAAGTCACTATCAAATTCTTATAATCGCATGTATTCGCGTTACCGAGATTGGTTTGTCTGAAAGTCTTTTGTTTCAGTATTGAATAGAGAAATAAAAGTTTCTATTCTTATAAAATACATTTATCGTGGCATCAATGACTTATAACTAGAAAATGACACGATACGGAAATTGTATCTCTTAACTAAATGTTGATGAAATTACACCCGAATGATTAATTATTAGGCGAATTTTTCACTGGAAATTAGCAGGCAACTGATTACTTGTATACCTTGAAATCTAAATTGGCAGTTTTTTATGTTTTGATAATGCAAATGGTATTGAATTAAAATATTGCAGTTGGAAACATATGTTGTACAATTTCAAATAATTGTGTTGTTTTTGGTAACAGTAAGATTTTTTTATAATAATTAGTATTTCAACAATTTCAAAAACAATTTTCTGGTAATGGTTTTGTTCAGGATCATACTACAAAGTATCTAGTTTACTTGGTATTCCTATAATGAATGAACGTTATTTATTGGCAGATTAATAGGAATCTCGTTAAAAACGAGATTTCAAAAGATGTCGCAAGATTTTTGCGCGAATACGACAGCTTTCAAAAAGTGTAAATAATTTGCTTTTGCTTCTCTGTTTAATTCCTTAGTGATTGTGTACATAATTCGATATGGGCCTTGCTAAGTAACTGGAAACACATACTGCTGTTATGATTTGTTGATTAGTTAGTCCCATTTCTGTGGCGGCCATATAGTCATCTAGTAGACACGTATCAAACACCAGGGGATCGTCGGAGTTAAGGGAGAAGTTAACACCATCCTTGGCAAATCTAGAATAAACAAGGTCAAAGTCAGTATTAATCAACAGGTAAAACGCAACAATAGTAAGTGGGTAAAACAAGAACATCACAAGTGTATGCAGACGTTTGTTTGTTATAACTGTTCATGTACGTATAGTATAGTAATTAGCTACATTGCGTGACAACTAAACGATTATATGAATAATAGCAATAATAAACAATAAATACTTTAATTAACGTATGAATTCATTTGAATTTTGATCTTACATGAGGCCCTCAACGTATTTACGAAGTACAACATCAATTTAAGATATTCGTGCATGAAGTCGATCTCGAGTACGTTTCCGTAGTTAAACCAATGCCGAGTGTTGTTTTTATGAGAGACCATCAGATCGAGTCGGGAGTCGAATATGTGTCCTACATTATTTTATCCACTGCACCGTACCGCCGCGCCTTTACTATATTACAAAGGTACAAACGTATCATTCAAAATCAATTCATTTAAACTAATAAATATTAGACATTCAACATTTAAACGTTTAATGCATCAAATAGTTGCGATCCTTAGAACAGCACTTACGTCACAACAGGATGTTGGTGTATGTCCTCTGGTACGGCTCCTGTACAAATGCTGGAGATTGGACAAGCCTCCATGTGGATTTTGCGCATGCGCACTTCTTCATATACAGCAGCGTCCTGGAGAGTGCGGTATCCATGACCGATTCGTTCTGCAAACAAATCGTCCAAACTCTAGAAAAAAGATATTTACATAAATAAAACAACAACATATAACAAATACTCATATGATGTAGGATTAATTTTGTTTTATATATGTGTTCGTCAGTCTGTACTAGATGTTGTTGTTGTTGTTGTTGTTGTTGTTGTTGTTGTTGTTGTTGTTGTTGTTGTTGTTGTTGTTGTTGTTGTTGTTGTTGTTGTTGTTGTTGTTGTTGTTGTTGTTGTTGTTGTTGTTGTTGTTGTTGTTGTTGTTGTTGTTGTTGTTGTTGTTGTTGTTGTTGTTGTTGTTGTTGTTGTTGTTGTTGTTGTTGTTGTTGTTGTTGTTGTTGTTGTTGTTGTTGTTGTTGTTGTTGTTGTTGTTGTTGTTGTTGTTGTTGTTGTTGTTGTTGTTGTTGTTGTTGTGTTGTTGTTTTCGGGTTTGTTATTATTTTGGTTTCACCAGTCGCAATTGTTTTTATCTATCCAGCAGAACCATTCAACTAACGTTGTCAGTCAAACCACAATCTTTGTTTCATTCTGCCAGTCCCCGTACCTGCTATCCGAATGATATAAATGGCTATTTTACGTTTTCACATTCGTCTGGCAAAGATACACGCTACTAGACTAAAACAGTAAACATGTCCAAAATGAATCATCATGCTAGCCTGCTAGTAACTGTCTGCCCAGTCTGCCAACAAATTGAAAATAAAACTATTTCAGTGTGCTACTCTACTAACATGACCTCTCCGAAATAGCATTCAATAAACAAATGTTTAAAAGCAAATAAGTGCACTATGTAATTGTCACAGTAGTTAATTACTTAACATTTTATCGCTTGATAACTTATGTTTTGCGTGCAATATTGTCTGATAAATTAACGAAATTGTGTGTAATATAATTATTAATTGAAATATCAAACACAATCACGTGATATGTAAGTACCTCTTTGACCTTTGTCCGCCGAGCCTGCCTCCCGGCATGAGCTGTTATGTGAATGCCAAGTTGTTTTGCTTTCTGTAAAAAAAAAAAAAAAAGACTAATACTTTGTTGTTTTGAACCTTTTTTATTTATCATTTTAATAATGGTTACGGCTATTTTCAATACATAATAGGTTATGTATGCCGTATTTAGTTTTATTGGCGGAAGAAGACATGTAGCAGAGACACCGTCCTTCTGTAAATATCTGGCAAACTTTTATTTTTACATCGTTTATAAAACATCAATTATTAAATTCTCGCTCACTTCTCATTATATACCAGTTGCAACGTTCCATGTCAGATGAACTTTATTGATATTAAGTAAAGAATGAAACCAATTATTATGTCATTACTAAAATATTATTTCTTTTAATGATGAATAACTAAGTTAAATTTGATTTCAAAATATAAAACACGAGTTACACATGTACGGGATTACCTTAAACGCTTCTTTATGTCCTGGAGCTATATATTCTGGGTCACCCTGATTTAAATTACTTCCGCCGGCGATATCTATGGCAACAACGCCGTCATTCCTGTATTCGTACTGCTAGATTCACCACCTCATCAGACCAATCTGAAGAGTACAATAAATTATTTACGAAATACAATGAAAAATACAATAATTGATGTAGTGTTTGCTACATGCATTTTCCCATGCACTGCTTACCGCCGCGTTAAACAATATTTTCTTGTCACGTCACCTCGGATGCGATTGATCACGATGACGTCTCAATCTGAACAATTGGAACTTATTTTCGATACATAACTGACCATGTCATTAGGTCTCTCATTGGGATATTCCTACCCCTAATGAGACAAACAGCAACAATTCACCAAATACAATTTCACGAAGCTATAAGCTTTATTCTGAATTCTTTTTTATAATTGCATACATAGTTGTTAATTAATAAGTGTTATGTTTCAATATTATTGTATAAAATATGTGATTAAAATATGTATAAACTAAACGACTAACGCTCGGTTATTTCCGCCAACATTCAATATTCTAGAAATGACCGAGTATTGTTCCGATTGGATGGTGTCTGCTTGAAACACAATCGGAACATCGCTCGGACATTTCCGTAAACGTTCGAAATATTGTTTACGGAAATAGCCGAGCGATGTTCCGATTGCTTGAGACATTCGCAGTCTTGAATATCAATCACAGTCACAAACATCCTGCTCGTGGTGCCACAGACGCATGGCATGATAGTTCAACGTTATTCCGCAACATGGACACCATTCCTGTTATTCTACTTTTAAATCAATTGATGGAGGGACTTTAACAAAAAAACGAACACGTCAAAAGTGCAAGATAAACTGGCGGCTGTCTGCTCTACATTCAAAAAGTAATAAAACGCGATTTTCATCAAAGTGATTTGGGTATAATAATAATTAGTATATTTTATAGACAATAAACCTGTTGTACTTGTAATTGGATAAGATGTTGTGAAAAGGGTAATTTCGATGGAGCAAGTGCAGGCAAGTTTACAAACACGCGTACACGA
The DNA here is from genome assembly GCA_029582155.1 of Panopea generosa. Taxonomy (NCBI): domain Eukaryota; kingdom Metazoa; phylum Mollusca; class Bivalvia; order Adapedonta; family Hiatellidae; genus Panopea; species Panopea generosa. Next base: position 2,554,049 of record CM055904.1, on the reverse strand, counting down.
TAACAGTTTATTACACTCAAAGCGTCGAGTTGGAATAACGTGCAGTGTGTCCAGTTTTAACCTACTTGTCGGTAATTTTTCTTTCCAACCCCAGCTAGCTCTATTGCCATGTGTCGCTAACCTCTGAATATGAGGGGAAGCAATCAGTAATTTGCAGACATAAGTCGTGATAACTGATTAACTAGGAATGATAAAGTGCACTGAACGCCGTTAAATGACTGAACTACTGTTTAAAAAATGCGATAAACTTCATACACACGAATAAGTCCTCGGAGTGATAGGGCCGTCCTTAAAAAATAGATTGTTTGCCGTGCTCCTACATACTCACTCAAAATTGCCGCTACCCAAACGTTTGAATTGACTTTCATAGCGTTAAAAAAAGTTCATGATTTCTGTCCATTTTTCTTTAAAATGACCTATGCAAAATCAAAATTTGATAACAACAAAAATTAGCTGCCTACCTACCCACATAAAAAGTACTGAGTCAGAGCACAGCAAACAAATATTTTTTTAAGGATGGTCTAAAGAAACAAGCGTGTTACATATACACTCGTAGACATTTCTATTTCATCTCAGCTTTAACATTTGTTCTATTATTTCAAAGGGGGGCATACAATGCACTGATTAATTTAGATTTAGTACTGAGCGCCCAAAGTCTTTACACCCACTATATCACCCGGGCCTGAGATTACCCAAATATTTGTGAAAATGGTAAAAATATATTTCGACATCCTCGGAATTTAACGACAAACGCTGAGATCTATAAATATGTATTAGAACTCGCCTATGAAATGCAATGTGCAAGCAATTATCGTTTCTCATGTTACCTGGCCTGTGCCGCATGCAGCAAAGAATTGCTTTGACCCTTATGTTAAAGTCTGTGGATCCTTTCTTGAATCCATCGGTTACCAGCTGCACTACTTCTCGTGGCGTAAGATCGCCTGTTTCTGATGCGTACTCTGGTTTTAGCTCGTTATTAGCCAGTAATTGAGGAGAAAATCTGGCTTCCACATACTTAATCTTGTTTCGAGCACTGTCTTCGCAAAATTCATAAGCAAGGCGGGAAATGGCGTCTTTGTCACCGCTAGAAGAACATCAAAAGTTGTACAGGTTTAGGCACCTAAATATTCAATTTTATTTATGGTTTGTCTAAGAATATAAATAATTTTATACATGATAAAGTATCTCGACAATAATTAAACAGTTACGATGTTATGGAAACATATATTTGTAGTTGTTGTTGTATGGTGTTTACGTCACTATCAACAATTTTTCAGTCATATAGCGATGGTGTCTACTTGAGATAGTATTCTGAGCGCTGTCACACTGGAGAATCATGCCGCAGACACATTGTATGGTACCCCTCTCAGTCACATTATACTGATACCGGGTCGACCAGACCTAGAACTTTCCTCTAAATGCTTAGCGTCAAACGAGGAAGCTTCTAGTACTTGTTTATAAGTCATTGGTATGACCCAGTCGGGGGTCGAACCCACGACCATCCGCATGCAGAGTAGACGCTGTACCACTAGACCACGCTGCAGTCTCACATATATTTGTAACTAGATGCTGACTCGACTTTGTCGAGACAACTAACATTTTAGACGAGAAAATAAATCTCAACATGTCGAGTTATTACATTGTCAAAGTCATGCAAAGTATGTGGCTATATGGTGATGGCAATTGTAGGTCACCATAAAGCAACTTGACCAGGAACATAACTATAGCCTATTATCAATATTGACTCAGGGTCAACATAGATAATATGGTTCAACTTTATGTTAGGTGGAAATGGGTTCAGATTAAAGCGACACACGCTTGGATTGAGGATTGAGATAAAATACAAACATTGATTTCACTGAAATTTAATGATTACAACTTTTATTGACAATTAAATATGAGATATGACTGGAGAAAACAATTATTGAAAGCGACAGTAAACACCATACAACAACAAAATATGTTTTAACTAAGATATACTTACGCAACTATGGGCATAAAAATCTCGAATGATGACAAAACTTTATAGAGGGACTTAGCGTGATACACACAGACGTCCTGGCGAAGTTCTTCAATACCGGATGTCGTCAGCTTTATATTTCTTCGTCTGCAATTTAAAAATTGTTTTGGCAGACTGAAGTTATTTCGTGTTTCTTTTAAATGCACATTAATAGAAATCAGCTTAAAATCGTCAATATGACAGAAATTATTAATTACGTGCATGTTAATTGAAAATATTTTTTAGACAAATCACTCTCAAAAGTACCAATACTACACATATGGTCGTTGCCGGGGTCGGCCCTCTGATCTTGGGTCCAATGATTTACCACTAGGACACGAGCTTAAAAACAAGAAAATATATGTATCATATTTCACATTAACAAATTCTAAATACAACAGTCTGTTATTTTCATTCTGTACTTCTAGTGCTGACTTTATTAGCAGATGTCGTGCAGGCCTACTTAGTACTTACTTCGCCACGTCCAGCAGAGTGGACAGTCGTATAGCACCGTCAAGGTGGACATGGAGTTCAACCTGCAAGTGGACAGAAGTGAAGGAACCGTACAGTAAAGTTAACTGGATTATGAATAAAATAGCACTTGTTAACTGAGATAAAAAATAAATTGAACGACTAAAAACAATTTCAAGATGGCTGGTAAATATATCCGAGTTGATTTAGGAAAATCAGTGAGGTATTCCAAATGATATTTTCTTTATTATTTTAATGTTTGGTTGGCATCGTTAGCACCGTCATCACAATTTACAATTGTTCCTGAAGGAGGTGGGGGATGTAGTGCCAGGTGGTGGTGGAATAACACCAAGTTGTGCTGGAATTCACGATCAAATGTAAAGAAACTAAATGTTTAAAACTGTCTTGTTACCCAAGCCACTTACGGCGCTGAGCCATACCGGGGCACTTTACGATGTTCAATTTTAAGATCTAACTAAATTAAACAAACAATATATGTTTTTTTTTATAAAAAAAAAATATAAGTTTTGAACTGATTAATAAAATTTGCATTTTTTATATAAGACGGAATAGAGTTCCTCAAAAAAGAGCCCGAATAAGCAAACGAATTTCGAAACAATACAGAATTAGGCTTAGGAGAATACAACTGTAGATTAGAGGATGACCGTAGTGTGGTGCGTGTATGAACATTAGCTGTTGGAGTAAATAAATCTTTGAGATATGCAGGAGCCTGGTCATTAAATGACTTATATATAAGTACTGCTTTTTGAAATTTAACTCTTTTAGGAAACGTCATCCATTTAAGCTATGTGAATAATTCAGTAGGAGTATTGTAATTTTTATCAAGAATAAGTCTAGCAGCTCTTTTTTGAAACCTAACAATTTTATCTACAAGTGAAATATTACAATTACCGCAAATGATATAACAGTAATCTAAATGTGGTAAAATCTAAGCAATAAAAAAAAACAACTAACGCATTGTTACAGAAAGAAATACTTTGATGCAAGATAGAAGATAAAGTAATGCATTACATTTCTTTATAACATTGTCGACTTGAGTATGCCAAGACAGCGTATTATTAATCATAACTCCAAGTAATTTTTCATGTATACTTATATCAATAACTTCATCTTTGTAATGAATTAGTTGAGAGTCATTACATTTGCGGTTAACTTTGCTTTTGGAAGAAATATACATTACTTTAGATTTCGCTGCATTGATAGACATACGATTTGCTACACACCATGCAACAACATTATTGAGATCTGCTGTTAAGCATTTAATAACATTTGGAAGAGAATTATTTGAGAGGGTAGTATGGTCTGCAAACATATCAACGACAGTATTTTGCACAGATAATGGCAAATCATTTATGAATATTAAAAATAAAAGGGGGCCTAAGACGGAGTCCTGAGGTACACCAGCTTTAATTTACTTTGTGGAACTCTGAAGTTATACAAGAAACTTGAGTATAATGAGTTCTATTTTCTAAATATGAGGAAAACCATTTTATCTTATTTCTGCTAAACTTGTACATTTTCAATTTTTGAACAAGTACGTCATGGCCACTTAGTCGAAAGCATTGGACAAATCAAGATATAATGTACCAACAATTTCATTTTTATCTATAGCTGTAAGCCAGTCATCCAATACTTTTGTGAGAGCCGTTTGACAAGAATGGTGTGTTCTAAAACCAGATCGACAAAAAACAGAACAGTTTATTTTCTTCCATGTATTTTCTAAGATACATACTAACGTGATGTTCTAGAATTTATGATATAATCGGAAAAATTGATATAGGCCTATAATTTGATTTATCATTTTTCTGTCCCTTTTTGTGAATTGGGACAATTTTTGCTCGTTTAAATAATTCAGGAAATGTATTTTTGTCTAAACTACTATTAAATATCTTTGTTGGTATTGGAGCTATAACCGAGGCTGACATTTTAAGAAATTTGGCACTCAGGCCGTATGATCATGTAGATTTTGATATGTCGAGAAGTTGTAATTTATTTTCAACAAATGAATGTGAAATCGCTGGAATTTGGAATTGTTGAGAATTATTTTAACTTATCATAATTAATATTTATCAGATGGGGATTGTCATAGGATGTGACTGTTGTCTCGATGTGACATTTCATAAACCGTTGAAAAATAATTGTAAAAAATATTTGCTGTTTGAGCCGGACGAGTTATAGCATTTCCGTCAACATCATCTAAATAGTGAGTTTGAATTTGTGATTTTAAGCCAGATAAATCATGAAGGCTGTTCCACAACTGTTTCGGATTACGTTTGTTCGAATTAATAGTTTCATTGTAATGGTTGTGTTTAGCTTGAAGTATAAGAGTTTTAACCTTCTGACGCCAATATGTGTAACTATCAGTATCTTTTTTCTTAAGAAAACAAATTCGTTGTTTAATTGCATCCAGAATCTCAATATTTATCCAATTCGGTTGATTTATATTTTTTAATCGTTTCTTTCTTTTTGGGGCATGTCTATCTTATACGGTTTGAAACATTTCATTGAATAAGTCAAAAGACTCGTTTGGTTTGTCATATAATTCAATTATTGACCATGTTGTTCTGAGAGATCATTAATAAACTGTGCGTCATTGAATGATTTCATAGACCTGTAATTTATTGTTTTATGCACTGGACCTTGAAGATAATTAACTACCTTGAGGGTAATGCAAATATGATAATGATCACTTGCAGAGTATAAAGTGACATTAACATTAGCTATATTTTGTGGCATGTTTGAAAACACTTGATCTATTAGTGTAGCGGAATTGCTTGTTACTTGGGTAGGTTTTGTTACCAACTTTGTAAGATTTGTAGACTCAAGCCAGGTTTTTGAATAGCCATCTGATCTTAATCAATCAAAATTAATGTCACCAAGTACTATGCATTCTTTTTCTTCTGACAATGATTTCTCCAAAGAGATTATGATATTTTTCAGCCAATCAACTTTTGATGAAGGTGGTCTGTATGTATAACAGATAAACATTTTCTTAGTGTTTGGTTGTTTAATTTCAAGATAAATGAACTCAACTGAATCTGTTTCAATGTCAGTTCTTTGGATACAAGGTAAATCATCTCGGACATAAATGAGAAGTCCACCACCAATTTTTTTTCTAGCCTTTCGAAATAGTTTAAAATTATCAATGTTGAGATCATTTTCCGAAAAAGTATCATTCAAAAATGTTTCACATAAACAGAATATATCAATATTATTTTGTTGTGATAAAACAAGCTTAATTTCATCAAGTTTAGGGAAAAGATAGTGAATATTTAAATGTACTATGTTCATTCCCTTTTGGTTAAACCATTTGCTAAATGTTTGATTTACATCCAGCGATGCACTTCAGCATCCCAAGTTGGTACTGGCATATAAACCGTGTTCCTGTTGTTGCTCCTTGCCAATTAATTGTCTTTGCGAAACATTTTCCTCCCTGAAAACCTCCCCTTGTGAAAAGAATTTTCACTGTTAAGTTCGCTGTCTTTAAATGGCACTATACGTAGTACAGTATTAAATATGTTTCTCATGCTGGTCCCTAATAGATTACCACCTTTTGTGTTCAAATGTAAAAAGTCACAGTATAGGGTGGCATCAGGCAATCCATTCTTCACAAAATTAACGTCATTATTCTGGAAGGCGTGACCATCTTTGATGCACAGCTGTTCTAGAGATTTGTTGGTTTTGCATATATTATTGTTCACAAGTTTATTTTTTCGCCTTGGTATGATAGATGAAACAATATTTTTTGTTTCTTTATTGATGGTTCGAATGGTATTGATAGTATCCCTGAATTCATCGGTAATGTCTTCAGTCAGGTCTGCATCAGATACGTTGTTTGTCCCCACGTGAAGTATTACAACATCTGCTTCTTTTATGACACTAGTCAGTGTCTCCGCCATAGATATGAATGTGTTTTCTATCGCACGTACTCTCCCACCAGGATGAGATTTTATGTGCACTTTCAAATCAGAGTCAGTCATTTTGCTGGTACTCAGTATCTTTGTGATGGAGTCGCCAGCTACGAAAGCTGACATTCTCCTTAACACACTACTGCTGACTTCTGGGTAAATGTGGGTCGTGGGTATTGTTTTGTAGCTGCTGATGTTGTTGTATGATTCGTTATTTATTTGGTGACTTCTGTTAGATTCAGTTACTTTTCCATTTGACATGGGTGTCACTTTCTCATTCCTAACACTAGTGTAATGATCACTAGATTGTAGTTTCTTGGCAGTTGAGCTATTTGTTTGAGTCATAGATTTTATAATTTGACTTTTTATTTCATTAAGTTCACTGACTAGTACAGTCCTGAGAATACTGAGTTCATTTGGCTATCTTTGCTTCTATATTCCATTGTATTATCTATTTTGGAGTCAATCTTGTCTTTTGACTCTGTCGCTTTCATTACTTTATCAACTAAATCCGATTTCTCTTGTGATATAGTTCCAATTTGCTTCTTCAATTTAGCATTGTCTTCTTCATATACAAGACATTCAGCTGTTGCTTTTGAAAGCTGGACTCTGGAACATAGTAATGTTTTTAATATTTTATTATTCTTTTCATTTAGCTCTTTCAATTCTGACTTTAAAAGACTCATTTTCATTTTTCACAGTTTACAACATGTTTAAAAGCTTATTGTTTTCACTTTTTGCTTTGTGAAAGAAGATCTTTGAGCGAACACTGTAGTTCACGGTTGTCTTCATTCTGCTTATCTATTGTTTCTTGGTATGCTGTTCAGATGTTTCAAAAACCTGTTTGTCATAAAATGACTCATCATCATCGAATATCGAGTGATCATTGCCAGTGTTGTTGTTTGGCTCTGTAGCCTCAGATGGATATGACTGGTTAGCTAACTCAGTTGGTTTAGTTACATTCGTATCCAGTAATGATTGTGTTAATGGTTTCTTAAGCAATGTTAACTTTTCTTCAGTTACAGTTGGTGTATCCAGTATAAGTATGTCTGATTGCGTGATTGGTTTCTTAACCAATGTTTGATCTTCTTCACCGTTCACATGTGTGAATGTTCCCTTGACCAAAGTCTTCGTCAATTTGGCGACTGACGTTATTTTTTGATGGCGTGTGTCTTTTAGCCGGGGTACGTAAGCTGTTAATCATTAGGTTAGGTGTTCTTCCTTTCCAACTGTGTTCGCCAAATTGTTACCCAGGTGATCTTTAGTTGTAAATGTACTAGAAGACTTTGGAAAGAGTGTCGGTTCGTGATTTACATAGACTGCTAACCATTTGACTCAGATAGAAAATTGGACTGCGAGGGCCTCGAGGCGTTGTGTCCACGGAATTCACATTTTGACTCATTTTTGCAGCGTTAAGAGATACTTTTCTGTATACTGTAGAAACTTTTCCATTATTTGACTCAAAAGATTCAGCATTTTGCGGGGTTAAGTCGTCAGCAAGTTTGTAGAATACATTCTTGTGCCAGTTCCAACACCCATTCCCTTGTATAAATAGCGTTTTATTGAAATACAAGGAAATCACAACTTTTTTACCGTTTTCTAATGTACTCGTCTTAATTCCATTATTATTTATGTTGTCATGGAACGTGTAACGACATTGTTAAAGGTTTTGTAATCCAACATACGTGACTTCAGATAGAATCGCAATAGTTATGGCATCGGTTTTAGTTGAACATTCAACAGAAAAAAGAGCGTTCTTTTTAACATCATCTTTACCGAACCGATCCGGATCCATATCCACTAGCAGTTAGCTCATATGTACAAAGAGCAAAATTTAAATTAGTTTATTTTTACACATTTTTGTTAAGAGCTGGAGCTTTGTTATTTGTAATTACTGCTATTCGTCTTGTAAGTCTGCTTCAAAACGCACAAAAAAGTTTTATCCTTTGCAATCATTTCTTGGAGCGCGTGAGCGTGAAGGCAAAGTCAAATATAGTGGGTGGGGTAACGCCATTAATACTCCTAAGTTCATTTAACACAGTTATTACAATTGCTACACATCAGTTACCTTTCCGTTATAAAGTTACACTTTTCCCATTCACAATTAACGTATTTGTGATAAAATACAAAAAAAAATGAACACGTTTAAATTTTAAATCGCACTTCACGAAAAGTCTGCCTCGTTTTTTTCGTCGCAGTGGATAGATGGTATGGTATGCAATGGCATGGCATGGCATGGCATGGCATGGCATAACATAGCATAGCATAGCATAGCATAATAAAGAGTTGATATTCAGATCGATTTGTGTATTTTTTCACGTTTATGTTCGTCTTACAATTAGAAATGTTTCTTCCAATTTCGTCATTTATCGGGATGGGGGAGGGGTATAAAATATTAATTTTGATTCATTGCCCCTCAATGTATCAGAATATTCATGCATTTATCAAACGATAAAGAGGCTATGAAGAAAAAACAAACATTATATGATTGGATCTCACTTTCCCAACCACCTATGCAAACAATCTCAGGTTCCAAACTTTCAAATCCGCACCTTCAAGTTACCTGTGTTTTTCTACACTGCTCATAAAAATTGAAGATAAAAGCGTGCACAAATTAGGTATAAGGCAAACAAAAATTTATTATGATAAATGACTGCAAGACGTGGTGTTCTGGAAGTATTTCCAGGAATAACTGTTAAAGGATGTCATTTTCATTATACCCGGTGTGTACAGTCATTCGGACTAGTGAATGAATATAAAAACTATGCTAACTTTAAGACAGAAGTATATCGTGCTGGTGCTCTGCAATTAGTCCCCGTGAACTTGGTAGAAGATGTGTGGTTCAGTGCATTAGAAGAGTGTAACAGTGACTCACCAGCAGTCATTAGGTTAAATGACTATATGTGAATAATACTGATAACTTTCCCACTTGAATCAGCGGTGAGAGGCGAATGAGCCACAATGTTCGTATATCAATCATCGCTGAGACTGTGGCCGGGCGGGGATTCGAACTCAGTCACTACCCACGGATTGATAGTCAGACAAGTAACCAACTAAGCTAATCGGGCCCGGCTAATCTTATTTGAAATACTGAACTTATTTATATTATAGTTTTACTTAATAATAATAATAATAATAATAATAATAATAATGTTGGTGCTTTAAATAAGGTGAAATAACGCTAAATACCTTATAAGGAAAATCGTCCCTTGACGGGTTTGTTCGCAGTCGTTTTAGCTCCATTATATCGAAGGTCTTTACAATTGCATTTTATTGTTCACCTGCATGAAGTGACATGTTTTTACATGTAACTTAACATACCAGTGCACATTGTGCACTGATAACATGAAGTAGTTACATAACAAATGGCAGCTCGACAGATAAATTCAGTCAGTAATCGTTTTTATAAACTATTAACAACCGGGTACATGTGTAATGTTTAATATGGTGTACGTTCAGGGTCAAAGGCACCGCTACAACGCTATATTTTAACGATGCGCCGCTATATCATTGTATGCCGTGTTACATAGCATGCCTTTATGTGCAGTGTATAAACCTGTGTTGGTAGTAAGCATGCCTTTATGTGCAGTGTATAAACCTGTATTGGCAGTTAGCATGCCTTTACGTGCAGTGTATAAACCTATGTTGGCAGTTAGCATGCCATTGTGTGCAGTGTATATACCTGTGTTGGTAGTTAGCAAGCCTTAATATGCAGTGTATAAACCTGTATTGGTAGTTAGCATGCTTTTATCTGCAGTGTATAAACCTGTATTGGCAGTTAGGATGCCTTTATGTGCAGTGTATAAACCTGCATTGGCAGTTAGAATGCCTTTATGTGCAGTGTATAAACATGTATTGACAGTTAGCATGCCTTTATGTGCAGTGTATAAACCACTGTTGGCAGTTAGCATGCCATTGTGTACAGTGTATATACCTGTGATGGTAGTTAGCATGTCTTTATGTGCAGTGTATAAACCTGTGTTGGCAGTAATTATGTCTTTATGTGCAGTGTATAAACATGTATTGGCAGTTAGAATGCCTTTATGTGCAGTGTATAAACATGTGTTGGCAGTAAGCATGTCTTTATGTGCAGTGTATAAACCTGTGTTGGCAGTAATCATGTCTTTATGTGCAGTGTATAAACCTGTGTTGGCAGTAAGCATGTCTTTATGTGCAGTGTATAAACCTGTGTTGGCAGTAAGCATGTCTTTATGTGCAGTGTATAAAAATGTGTTGGCAATTAGCATGCCTTTATGTGCAGTGTATAAACCTGTATTGGCAGTTAGCATGCCTTTATGTGCAGTCTACAAGCCTGTGTTGGCAGTAAGCATGTCTTTATGTGCAGTGTATAAACATGTGTTGGCAGTTAGCATGCCTTTATGTGCAGTGTATAAACCTGTATTGGCAGTTAGCATGCCTTTATTTGCAGTCTACAAGCCTGTGTTGGCAGTTAGCATGCCTTTATGTGCAGTGTATAAACCTCTATTGGCAGTTAGCATGACATTGTGTGCAGTGTATATACCTGTGTTGGTAGTTAGCATGCCTTTATCTGCAGTGTATAAACCTGTGTTGGTTATAAGCATGTCTTTATGTGCAGTGTATAAACCTGTATTGGCAGTTAGAATGCCTTTATGTGCAGTTTATAAACCTATATTGGCAGTTAGCATGCCTTTATGTGCAGTGTATAAACCTCTGTTGGTAGTTAGCATGCCTTTATCTGCAGTGTATAAACCTGTGTTGGTAGTTAGCATGCCTTTATGTGCTGTGTATAAAACTGTATTGGCAGTTAGAATGCCTTTGTGTGCAGTGTATAAACCTGTATTGGCAGTTAGCATGCCTTTATGTGCAGTGTATAAACCTCTGTTGGCAGTTAGCATGCCTTTATGTGCAGTGTATAAACCTGTGTTGGCAGTAAGCATGTCTTTATGTGCAGTGTATAAACCTCTGTGGGCAATTAGCATGCATTTATGTGCAGTGTATAAACCTATGTTGGCAGTAAGCATGCCTTTATGTGAAGTGTATAAACCTGTGTTGGCAGTTAGCATGCCTTTATGTGCAGTGTATATACCTGTGTTGGCAATTAGCACGCCTTTATATGCAGTGTATAAACCTGTATTGGCATTTAGCATGTCTATATGTGCAGTGTATAAACCTTTGTTGGCAGTTAGCATTTGTTTGCAGTGTATATACCTGCGTTGGCAGTAAGCATGCCTTTATGTGCAGTGTATAAACCTGTATTGGCAGTTAGCACGCCTTTATGTGCAGTGTATAAACCTGTATTGGCATTTAGCATGCCTTTATGTGCAGTGTATATACCGTGATGTCATTATAGGTAGTACTTACAGCATTATATGCACTATATATAATGGTATAAGCGCGCTGCATTCTATTCCTATAACAACAGCGTGTAATGACATTAGCACTGCGTATAACGGTATATGCACTATGTATAATGGTATAAGCGCGCTGCATTCTATTCCTATAACAACTGCGTGTAATGACATTAGCACTGTGTATTACGGTATATGCACTTTATATAGTGGTATAAGCGAGTATGTAACTTATGGTGAGTATGTGACCTTTGGTGAGTCTGTAATCTATGGTATGTGACCTATGTTGAGTATGTGACCTATGGTGTGTCTGTGACATATGGAGTGTATGTGACCCATGGAGAGTATGTGACCTATGGTGAGTATGTTACCTATGGTGAGTCTGTGACCTATAGTGAGTCTGTGACCCATGGTGAGTATGTGACCTATGGTAAGTATATCCTCTTAAGCCCTCTTCTTTAATCGTAATCGAGCTAAAATCCCGGCATTGGGGGTGGGGGGGGGGGGGGGGGGGCCACTCCCATATCTTGGTTAGTACAGATGTGCCTCCGTTTTGACCCCTCTTTTTGGACATAATGATTATGATGTAGAATTTCAACCCCTTTTTCTTTTGCATAATGCGATGTAGAGCTTTGACGCTCCTTATTTTCTGGACACATTATGTTGTCTTTTGACCCCATGTTCAATCCTCTCCTGCCTTGGGACTCCATACTAGGAACCTCTTGGCCCGAAACATTGCCCCGTCTGTCCATAACGTTATTCGGAATGAAATCCAAGAGCTTATGCCATTGTGTAGACAAAGTTTTATTTATATTAAATAAAGGAATTATATATAGAAGGAATGACAACTGATTGAGAATTTGTGAACACTGGTGTATTCACGCAAAATCTCGTTTTCATTTATCTTAACTTTCTATTTATCTCAGGAACACAAATCAAAATTCTTACATTTCAGAACAAATTTTCCTCGAAACAAAACAATTCCCAGAAATATGTGTTTAAAATTGTTGAAGTACTTTTGATTACAAAATTTGTATACTGATGCCAAGGAATTATATATACAAGTGTTGGCTGCTGTCAAAATAATGACAAATTACGATAAAGTTTCCTTCAAACCTCAATATCTTTAATTCAAGATCATTTTGCGTGATCGAAACATGTTTAAACATCTAAGATTACATACAGCTTTCAGTTTAAGTACAATAAAGCAGTTGCCTGTAAATTACGAATGATTAATTTGCAAATTATCAATCCTTCGTGTGCTATTTCATCAACATTTAGTCCAGGAGATGCAAGTTTCATATCCTTCTATACAAGTCCTAGATAAAATGTAGGCCCTATATAGATCTAGTTTCCGCCCCTATTATTGGTTTGAATATTGACTTTTAGACCACCAAATTTTAGGCTGCAATGTAGAGTTTGTGACTATGTTTTTGAAGTTTATATGGCACATATGTACCCATTTTCAGGTCAAGTGCCTCCCCAGGGCTAAAATGAAACCCCTTTCGTTATGTTGGACTAAATCCAAGCTATTCTGGTTTAGTTTCATGCCCTACAAATGTTAGGTTAGAGCTATTCCCGCCGAGAACTGAGAGTCCATGTTTTACATAGGTTGGAGCAACTTGGTTGGAGTTACTGTTTCCAATTTTGTGTACTTCGTCTTTTTTTATCATTCAATATTTTGGGTGGTAAAGTATTAAAATATTTCTAAATATGTAATATTTTGTTATTTTAGGTTATAGTTTAAATTAATATATCTATAATGGATCTCTTAAACTAAAGTAATGGCCATTAGTTTATAGTTTACACTAATTTATTTTAGATTGATTTCTAATGAAAGCTCAGCTTATATAAACTGCTCACAAGTTCGCTTCCTGGTTAGTACTGAGTGTTGTTTTATGAGAGGCATTGTGTCGAACTGGGGATTGAACCTACAATCTCAGGCGTGAGCAGCCAACACTCTATCCATTGCACTACCACCCAGCTTGATGGCCATTGAGAGTGTCACTGTTTCCTTCTTTATTTTTGCATCATAATATTTGATAAGCTGCAGAATATTGAGGCTATTCTTAAAAAAACACCTGTTTGCTGCCTACAAAGTACACAAATTTTTTTATTGATTTTCACAATGTTGATTTTTTTTTCAACACTGTCCATTTTTATTAAAAATGATAAGATCTACACAAAATTAAAATATACCGAAAAAAATGCCTACCTACCCACAAAAAAAACTGGGTTAGAGCTCAGCAAACTAACATTTTTTAAGGATGGCCTAACTGAATCATGGAGTGAGTGCTGGGGTGCTGATGGTGAGTTAAGTGACGTTTAATTTGGAGCATAGTAGTCCATAACTTGATAAGTTGTTGTGTGTTAATGTGGATTGTTATACTGTTATAAATGTTATATATATATATATATGTTTAATATGTATGAGAGCAACTGGCCACTACACACAACTGAATGTTGTAATCATCCAGGGTTCTCCACAAGTTGTAATTCAAGCGCTGGGGTAAGAGCACGCACACTCTCAAGGGTCTGCCCCAAAATATTTTCAAGTGACGTGTTGAGCACTCATTAACATATATTTACATTTACAATAGAAAATTTGGTATAAATCAGTAAAAGCAGTGCTTGAAATGGAGGGCCAGCAACAGATGGCTAGAAAAAAAAATTGGGGCGAGTAAAAAACTGGATTCACTGGTCCAAATGGCATGTTCGAAGCCCAATTTTTTTTACTATTTTTTTATATAAAAACATAAAAAGAAAAAAAAATGTTTATTATTATGTTTTATCATTATTCTTTAACCAACTTGTCTCGACACATTGCCCTGTATCAAGGGACTATAGAAGAATCTCTAATTACTTCGTCTGTATACACTTCTCGTCGTCACTATAATAATCCGATTCTTCATAGCAAGTATCATCGCACAAATTAAAATAATTGGTCTCACATCAATTGTCGCTTTTTATTATGGTAGATTCGTCGGGAATATAAAGAAATAGTTCTGAAAATAATTAGATCAAACAAGTTCAATCCGGTTTTATTTTGCTTTATATAATCAGGGATGTAGCTTCCTATAGGCACGTGTCTGCACTTTTTCTAACATTTACATTGGTTGTTCAGTAACGACCCACGGATTGATGGTTAGACAAGTAACCGACTAAGCTAATCGGGTCCGGCTAATCTTATTTGAAATAATGAGCTTATTTATATAATAGTTTTACTTAATAATAAAAATGTTTTTGCTTCAAATAAGTGAAATAACGCTAAATACCTTATACGGAAAATCGTCCCTTGACGGGTTTGTCCGCAGACGTTTCTGCTCCATAACATCAAGTGTCTAGTTTACAACATAATTTTATTGTTCACCTACACGAAATGAATTTTACATTGTGTACTGATAACATGAAGTAGTGACATACTAAATGGCAGCTCGAAAGTTAAATTCAGACAGTAATAGTTAATTTAAACTATTTAACAGCCGGGTACATATGTCATGTTTAATATGGTGTACGATCAGGGATCAAAGGCACCGCTACACCGCTATATTTTAACGATGAGCCGCTATATTTCTATTGATGACATTATATACCGTGTTACACCTGTATTTACAGTTAGCATACCTTGATGTGAAGTGTATAAACCTGCGTTGGCAGTTAGCATGCCTTTATGTGAAGTGTATAAACTTGCGTTGGCAGTTAGCATGCCTTTGAGTGCAGTGTATTACTATAAACCTGTGTTGGCAGTTACCATGCCTTTATATGCAGTGTATAAACCTGTATTGGCAGTTAGAATGCCGTTATGTGCAGTGTATAAACCTGTATTGTCATTAAGCATGCCTTTATCTGCAGTGTATCAACCTGTATTTGCAGTTAGAATGCCTTTATGTGCGGTGTATAAACCTGTATTGTCAGTTAGCATGCCTTGATGTGAAGTGTATAAACCTGCGTTGGTAGTTAGCATGCCTTGATGTGAAGTGTATAAACCTGTATTGTCAGTAAGCATGCCTTTATGAGCAGTGTATAAACATGTATTGGCAGTTAGCATGCCTTTATGTGCAGTGTATCAACCTCTGTTGGCAGTTAGTATGCCTTTTTGTGAAGTGTATATACCTGTGTTGACAGTAAGCATGCCTTTATGTGCAGTGTATATACCTGTGTTGGTAGTAAGCATGCCTTTATGTGCAGTGTATAAACATGTATTGGCAGTAAGGAATTTGTATTTTTCCTTTAGTTATAATCTAGATATCTCCACAATAGCAAACCTGTGGATCCCTATGACTCGTATTTAGTGTTTTCAATAGGTGGACAGACAGTTAATATATGCATTCGGAAAGATTGTCTGTAATGGCATACTTAGTGGATTCAATAGGTTGACATGCAGTTAATATATGAATGCAGAAATAGTGTCTGTAATGGCATACTTAGTGCAAAATGATCAAGGGCCGACAACTCACAAGGGTAGAATACAATCGTACACTAAGTAAAATTTACAGTTTTAACTTTACATGAATAAAATTACGAATATACAAGTATACAATATATACAAATTAAAGATAATAACTCAACACAAAAAAAAACACAGCTGGTTTAAAAAAAGGTCTTTTGGTGGTATTAACACTCTTATTTTCACACAGTTCTATCTCCTACACGTACGTAACCTACACCGCGATCCAAACTGCTTTTATCATTCGAATGTTTATAAAAATGCACTAGATACTTTCCGCGTCCGGATATCGTAGATTTAGCATCACTCGTCCCTTGCGGTGGTGGCTATATAACTGGGTTGTCTCCCCTAGAACTCTATACTGAGTATATGGCTTTGCGTCGCCCCATACTGACTTTCGATCGTATTCCGACGTCAGGAACGTCAAGTCGTCCATATGACAAATATGTGGGTTGCTGTCCTATGACTGTACTGCCACCATCTGACTTCCTGTCACGTCTTCATACGTCATTGACGAAGCAGACACATTTCTCGCTTACGTCTAAAAACGGCTACAATATATATATAAACTCAGATTTACTAGTTACTCAAACATGTAATGACATGGCGTCTATTACTTACCATCTATCAATTTTCATGGTATTTTTATCAATATATGATAGTAGTGCATTCATCTCCAACCATCTTATAGTTTCATTGTAGATTTATCAACATATTATAACAGTTCATTCAATTTTATACCATCTAACAGTTTCATGGTAGATTTATCAATATATGATAACATTTCATTCAACTCTTACTATCTGCAGTTTCATGGCAGTTTAAACAACATCTCATATACGACCCTCCGTCAATCTCAACATAGCAATTATATCTCTACATAACTTCTCATTATAATATTAACAATTTAAGACCAATTCGGTATCTATTCACTTGATGAATATCAGAATAAGCATCAACACAATTTAATTACACATATCAATCAAATTCTATCATGGTGAATCTCAATACTTCATCGTAAACACGATATCAACAGCTCAAAATACGTTCCAATTCTATCATAGGTGAATCTCAATACTTCATCGTAAACACGATATCAACAGCTCAAAATACGTTCTCAGATTCCTCGGCCTATATTCTAACAAAACGCTTCTCAGTACCGTGGATGTGTATTGAATTACTCACATTACCGTCGGCCTGGATATGAACAATTTATACAACTTTACTTAAATCTGATTATGTCAATATTTAAATACAACATAATATAAAATTCACATACCCATATGTTGTTATGTACTGGAACAGTAACATGTTCAATCTTTCTCGTCACAACTATACCTAAAGATGATTCTGCTAACTGGACATTGTTCTCATAATAGAGTCAGCATTTATAGCAAAACCGTCCACATGCCTTAGTGAATTTCGTGTAAATCTTGAAACAACAAACCCTAAAACATCGTACGATGCATATTTTACGCTATTAGGCCAATGTAAACCTAATTCAGTTTTATGACATATAAAACCGTTTAATTATTCTAACTTTCTTAATACTTAATGGAATTTGATGAGCTAAACTTCAAAATGATTTATTCTTTAATGAAAGAATGAAAATGTAAAAATATCTTAAAAACGTTGCTCCTATCGATCTATCTACGTTTTAACAACTTCCACCTCTAATATAGACTCCTTTGGACACCTATATAGAAGACTTTTGAATTATTGGGTGAATTATGTTATATTAAATGACAGAGGGGAAAACAGTGCACGAAGTGTTCAGATTACTCGTTACGAGCAATCTGAACTCTTCCTGCACTGTTTTCAAATGCCTTTCTGTGATTGGTGCAGGAAAATGTGTATCTATGGAGTAAAGGGCTATATCTCTACAATGGACACGTGTTAGCTGACACTACTAAATTAGGCCACAACAACCTAACTATTTTGTAACACTATCGACGGACAAAAAGTAAAAGCAAATGGCGAATACATGCATGCAGAAATAGTGTCTGTCACTGAGATCATAATTTGTAAAGGTCTCAGTAGTATCAGTAATGTATAGTGTTTGCACATGTGAAGTAAATTATTATTCGTGGTCATAATATCAGATAATATCGCGCCCTTACTAATACCCATCTTTTCATTCTTCTGTTTAAATGCGTTCACAAAGTAAAGACTACTTCAGACTTCAGACTTCAGACTTCATACACCAGAGATAAGGCCATAATAAATTATTTGCTAGATTTTCATCCCCGCCTGCCCCTAATTGTCATGCCACACTCCCCCCCCCCCCCCCCCCCCCCCCCCCCTTTTTTTTTTAGCTCAACTTGAACTATTTGAAGAATAAGGCAGAGCCAGAACTACTCATCCAGGCTTCGGCGTCACACCTTGGTTAAAGATTTGCGTGCAAGCGAATAGCTCAGTATTACCATTGCATGTATTGGATTGAAACTTTACAGAAGTATTCCTAATCATCAACCCTCCTACGATAACAAAGTTAGAACTCTTCCATTAATATAATGCAAATTATTTCCCTTGTTTGACTTAGAAATTCTGGTTAAACGTTTTTGTGTGCAAGAACCATCAAGTCCATATCTCACCAACCACTCAAAGTATTTTATTGAAACTTCACACAAGACTTCCCAGTCATCAAATATTTTACAATTAGATAACTCTTGCTTGAATATAAGCAAATTATTGCCCTTGTTTGTCTTGGAAAATCTGGTCAAGGTTTTGCGTGCAAGTCCCTATCTCAGTAACCATTGTATGTATTGATTTGAAAATTTACACAAGGCTTCCCAGTCTGAATATCTGTGCAAGTACCATCAAGTCCATATCTTACCAACAACTCAATTTATTTGATTAAAACTCCACACAAGACTTCCCAGTCATTAACCCTTCTACAATAACTAAGTTAGATGACTTGCATGAATATACTACAAATTATTGCCTTTAATTATTTGCCTTAATTGATCAAGTGGGATAACTCTTGCCAGAGATTTTGCAAATAAGGCCTTTTCTTGACTAAGACATTTTATAACTCAGCATTCACTACATGTATTTGATTGAAACTTTATACATGGTATTGCAGTTATAAGACCTGCTCAATTTTGTAAATTAGATTACTCTTATTTGCTTGGATTTATCATGAGTCTCAACCAAATGTGTACTTCTGTGACAAATATTCGAATAGTCAAGCACGCTGTCCCTCTGGCAGCTCTTGAAATTAATTTATAATGATCTAATGCTGATTTATATGCTAGTCGACAACAGTTCTTTAAGGATGTGGCGAAGAATTATATAGAACGATATACGTCCTTGGATATGGCAGTGACCTATCCACATGTTATTTAGTCACTGGATATGGTAACGCTAATTTTCTTGTCTTTTTGAGAAGTTCGAGTGGATCGTCTGATGAGATATGTGGGCGTTTGGTAGATAAATTCTCATGTAAACATGAAGATATATTTAGTCTACCCCCACATCCGATACCCAAATTATATTTTGAAAAATATTGAAAAAATGAAAAATGACAAAAATGGAGTTAGTTGACTTTTTTAACCTCATTATTGGACATTTCGTACCTTTCCTTTATTCGAGTATGATAACCTTATTTAAAGAGGTGCTGGGTTCTAGATTATGTGATCCATATGTTACTCTTAACTATTTTATTGGTGTTATTTTCAGAATTAGATAATCAATGCAGTTAGCTAATTGGTGACGTTAAGCACACGTGATGATGTAAATAGAAAGTAAGAACAATAATTTCTTTACTAGAGATTACTGCGAAAAAAATGGAATATACATTCACGCAATTATAATTAAAATATTTAAAATATCACAACTGTGTTATTCTCACGATTAAGTAACGCGCATGCGCGAAAGGAGAAAGAAATCACAACGATAGTTGTGATATTTTCAAGAAATAAAACGCTTGTTGCCGTCGTTTGAAACCAATAAAATATACTTTATTACGTAAAGTGTAATATAAACTAAAGAACCAACATGGCGAGCGTATCTTACCACATCGCCAACTTGTTGGAGAAGGTAAAACTAGTTTTTAAATTAGCCGGTTCGGCAGAAAAACAGTACCCCTTCCACTCGTCTTTATGCAAGCAGCTGAGGAAGTAATTTTTAAAAAAAGCATTTTTCATATCTTTTTGCGCAGCCTTTGTATCCATTAATTATTGAAGCAAATAATGTTAGACAAAAATGTATTAAAAATAAATTACTGTTCTCTGTCTGCATGTCTGCTGATTATATCCCTTGTATACCTAATACCGCGATATAAGGTATGACCAGAATACTGGTCATATGTTCCTAATACCGCGAGTCTAAAAAAGTTTCAACCATGTAAAGAATGACACCAATACTAAACAGTAATAAAGTTACTTAAGTGTGCTGAGTAAAAAACAGTTGCCGATATGAAATGCAAACAAATGCTGCCGCTAACGGAAGTTGGAGCTTCCCAGATTGTTATATACGGGCATTCATGGTAATAGGTATATCGTGGTATTTGGTTTACAAGAGATAATAGTCTGCATATCGTATGTGCGTTACTTTCTGTTCAGTTCAACCATTTTCCAGTTTTCGCCCAGCCTGGGGGAGTAAATTCTTCCATTACTTCCAGCAATCATTTTCTGACTCCTCCTTGGGCACCAGACTGGAAAAGCCTTCAAGAGCGCATCGCCACAGCATAAACCATAAAAGTTTTCAGAGGAGAGCTGGTCTCTGCTGCAGAGTGCAAGGGCATCGCAGTGTATCAAGAATAGGATAGCCTGATGCCCGGGGCTTGTCAAATCTGGATCCGGGCATGTGTCTTTTTCAAAGTTACTTGCCCGTCGGGCTTGTCTTAAAAAATGCGGACAAGCTAGTTTTCAAAATACACAGGTCTGCAAATATCTCTATTCGATACGACACAGGTCAAACTGTTGTTTAAAGACCGTAACTAATCAGTATAAACAATTGACCCCTGCGGTGTTTATCACACCACATGCCCGATAATGCGACTTTGGAAAAGTTCTCATGCATATTCAACTATCTATTTTTATTCCTCTAATGTGATTGGTGGATAGCTTTGAATATAAATTAATTTATTTTTAATAACCGCTCTGATTGGTCGTATATCTACGACCAAGGTACACGTTTCTTACCACCTACCCGAGCAAAGACAAATTCTCCATTATGAAGAGTATAAAATTACCTCCCTTTGCCAAAATGGTAACGATTTCTAAAATCTGATTATGTTTTTGCAGATAATTTGTGATCGATTGCGTTATGTAAAATGTCAGCGTTAGGTTCTGGTATTTTTATAAATATTTCGTAGATTTACAATAATTGGAACTGTATGTATATAAATTTTCTTCTGTGAAAACATGAAAGATTATATTTAAATTGAGTTTACGGCAAAGAAAAATGTGGGTGGGGTATCATAGTAATAAACATTGCTTTTTGGTTGTGTAGTTTCAGTGTATAATTTTCTTTGGCATGATTTAAATATAATATTGAAACCAACAATTAAGATGAATTATGTGGGGTTTTTTTATTATTTGAAATATAGTTGACTAGTTGCACTTTCTAGACATTTGAAGGCTATCATAGACTGCATTTATTTATCATATTTCCAAGTTCTTTTGGATAAATTGAATAGCTTTGTAGGCTTGACATTGCCATAATTGTATGTTATGACAGCAATAATAAGAAAACAATAGAAAATATATTTAAAACAATGTTTTAAATAAACTCCTGCTCCCACACTGCCACTGAATCGACAGAACAGAAACGATAGTCAATAAAGAACAAAGATTAAATACAACATAATAAGTTGGACATACTGACAGAGACATAGTCAGTTCTCCCGAAATTCTCTCATTTTTCCCGGTCTTATTCAAATTCTAAAACTTGTGATTTAGACATGCATAATGTTAAGGGGAGCTAACCCTACATAAAATTAATACATTTAAGTCTATGTTTACATATTTCATATTATACCGCAAGGTGTATTGGTAATAAAAATCTGGGCATGTGAACCATTGATCAGGGCAAGTTATTTTTCAGCCAGGGCAAGTAGATTTTTTCAACCTACTTGCCCTGGGCTAGTCCCAAATTTTTTTTTTCTTGGAGCACTGCATCGATTTAATTTTAATCACCTTGTATCATACACCAAATTGTACGACGATGCTCCAGAGTGAGATTTTATGCAGTAACAGAAGAAGAGATTTGCATCACTGTTTAACTTAGCTCAGTGAGATCTTTTAACATGCACTAGGTATGATTCCTTGTACACAGGCCTACTGCTTTAAATCCTCTATGAAGGATTGCATGCTTTCACAGCACCATGCCCGAATACGGCAAAGTGGGAATGCGTTTGATAAACCTCAGACAAAATCGCACCGGGAATGGATCCAATGACCTAGTCGAAGACAATGGTTGATTCTATCCATATAGCTTATTTATGAGAAATCATAGTATCAAAAAATGTCCAAACTTTTCCTCAAAATATTTCTTTTGGTTTCTTTGCATTTAGAAATTGGGAATTTTGTCACTTTGGATTGGGAAAAAATCTATCTACCATTGGGAATTGGGCAAAATAACAGCCCCAACAATGGGTATATGAGAGTCCTGTAGAGATTCTTTGACTTAAAACAATTTAAATTACAATGGCCTAGTCGAAATCTAAAAAATTTATTTTTGTGTTTTGTACATAATCTCATGCTGCGCTTATTTTCCAGGTCCCATGGGTGATATAACATCCAGTCTGATATATATAAATAACTTACCCTCTCAGCAAGTTTACCAACAGATGTTTTTGCGTTGTGCAGAACTTTGTTACAATGGAATTCGCTAAGCTAGTAAATATTTCTTTTTTCATAAGTCGCCTGAAGTCAATTGTTTGGATGCCATATTTATTATGTTTTTAACAAAAAAATGGAAAAATAGGATGCATGAAATATTAATGCACCTATTTTAACAATATTATAGTCCATAATAGCATACACAATGACTCCACAATAAGTTAATTGGGGTGGAGGGGAATGCTTCAATTTTTGTTATGGACGTTCTGCAGTAGAACATTTTACATTTGCCAAAGTATTTTTTTTGTGATATTTATTTCAATATTGGGGATTTTATATACATGTCTGATAAGTACAGTATTGGAGAATAATCCTTGACATGAAATTCACATGGATAGTTTATCTGGATGCGTGGCCTCTATCTGGTTATGTTGCAAAATGTACTCGCCCAGTCTGTCAAGTACTTACACATCTTCACTGGATAACACTGTGAAGTGGACTGGCCGTATTGATTACTGATTGTATTGGAAGTTATAGCGGCAAAGCCAATATTTGAAGATATATATTTTATAAAAAAAGAAACAACTTATTTATGAATGCAGAGTTTTCTGTGTCCCTTAAATTTTGTGTTTTTTTCGCACTTTATAAAATGTCTCTTAAAATTCTCGAATCTGCCTATAAAATCTCATTATTTGAGACAAATGTTCCCCAATTTCGAAGTGTGAGGGAAAACACTGTGACTAACAAACATTTTCCAGAATTCACATGATTTTCAATGCATTTATTACAGCCGATACCTATCTTTTAAAAATATATATAAATTGTGTTTTAAATCTAAAATACAAGTTAGCTGCTTCGCTGACGATATCGAAAAAGTCTGATTCAATTGTATATGTATTCTGCCATTTCCGTCATGCTTCAGTATTAGAATCTCGTTAGATATGTGCAGATATAAATGCACATATGGACGAACATTTTTTCATTTTATTGGAACCAAACTTTTTTATAATAGCTTTTTTATAGAAGAAGCCATTTATGAAGCACTATTAAGGGAAAAAAAGTGTTAATAGAGAAATTAACAAAAATATATAATAATTGTTACGGGATTCAATAACTTTTGTTGGGGAGGATTTTTTCCTATATTGAGAGAATAACAACCCAATAGATATGAAGTATTACTGTAATATTTGATACATGTTAAAAGGTTAGAACATGATCTTAACAGTGTTACATAGCCTAAAAAAAATTTCAATTTTGTCTCGATTGTGCTGGGTTTTTTCCCCAATGACAGCAGAACATGTAGAATTTCTTTCTTAGAGGGCGAGTTTGATTTTCTGCATAATTTATCCCAAAATGCAAAGTTTTTGATTGCGAAAACATAACAAAAGCTACATCATCAGCTTTACAAATCTTGATCTACAGGTGCATGTTGCCAGGAAATTAACAAGACTGCCCTATTGTAAACTTTACTGTTTGACAATGATAAATAATGGTTTGCAAGCTCCAAAATCAGGATGTTATTTTGAGATTTAATTTTTTTAAAGACATCCCCCCCCCCCCACAAGGACAAGTGACAATTCACCAAGGATGAGTATTTTTTGTGAGTCCTAAAAAATGAAGGGTGTCCCAAAACATAGGATGTCCCCATACATAGGATAAATACTGTATTCTTTTTAACACCTTTGAATAGGTAAAATCCATTTCGGTTTTGCAGTTTGTCCCTTTAAACACTAGAGTCTCTGAGATTCTCAACTTCCTATTTCTCACGCAAAACCTGCTTATAGCTTATTGAGAGGTATAAAACAAAACAATTAACTGTCATATGTTTTGTACGATAATACCAAAATGAAATTTCGTTTCAGATGACTTCAAATGACAAAGACTTCCGGTTTATGGCGACCAATGATTTGATGACAGAACTTCAGAAAGACTCTATAAAGCTTGATGATGACAGCGAGAGGAAGGTAGATATTATACACAGTGCTGTAGACACTCCTGTATAGTTTAAAACAAGAAAATATTAATGCAAAGCATCAAGTCTTGTTCTTGTATCAGTTTTATTTGAGGAAATCATCTTCCAATAATCGACCAGGATCTCTCATTATTTCTTACCTGGTTTGAAACTATAAGCAAAATATAATAGCAAACCATATGTTTGTGTGAGCTAATTAATGATCACCATACATTGTCATTATCAGCATATATTATATATAAAACATATACATGTAAATCATATTAACAATATGATGTAGAATCTGGTAAATAATTGTATGCTCTTATATTAATTTTAGTGTCACTTTCGTGTGCTTATTATTGGTAAGCGCTATACTGCACTGCTAAACTATATTTGAAATGCGCGTATACATAAGTCCTATGCGCCTATTTTTGATACCTTGACCAATGCTTACCTCGGTCAAGAAACCAAAACTAAAATACTAGTTCTAGTATCCACATGTGTGGCATGTACCTCCGTTTATTTTATAACTAATTTCACAAATATGAAATTTATGAAATATGAACAATAAAAACATTACATTTCAACATATAGGTGTAATCCCTCCATTGATTTTTATTTTTATTCTATAGTAAATGATAAAAGTTTGAAGCTTGTGAAACTTACATTTTACTGTTTGTCAACCGCTGCACTATCAAAATATGTTAAGAAAAGTAGGGGTCTTGTGTCATATAACAGATTTTTTTCTGCTCAGTGTGTACACTGTTGACAAAGAGAAAGGAGACTCAAAATCACAATCATACCCCAATTTCCAAGCATCCATTTTTTTCTTCTAAATTCACAATTCAAACATGACAATGCTGTCGAATTGTTCAAAATACATCAGTAATGCCATTCAAATAAAAAATGAGCATTAAAATAAGGAAAATGCATTTTTAAAGAAGAAGAAACGAGGATTATTTATAACCGCCATAATGTGACTACCCCTCGGAAGCACTTCCTTTCTTCAATGGTGGTACTATGCCTATAATGCGCAACACAGTTTTAGTTAATGAAAAATTATGGCTATTCCACATCACGAGTAAGATTATCTTTTTAAAGAAATTTTTATCGGTGTTTGATGTACACAAAATGATCACAAAAAAACTGTTTGGTATAACAACCTGACTAATATACTAGCATCTAGTTTGTGTATATAGTTGCTAATAAACTATTCAAACAAGATGATTATCGGAAAACGATTACACTTCAGTAGATGTGAAATGTTAGTTTAACAATCTAAATTGGGCTTCTCAACTAGTAAGAACAATTGTTACCTTTACACACAACACTAGTAACCAATTACACAGTATTGATGAAAACCATTTGCAAGTTTAGCCGCTAATTTGTTTGTATACCTGTAATGGGATATGCGCCTATTTGTAAAACAAAATTACGGTAAGATTTTAGCATGCACTTATTTTCACATACAGAATGACGTTAAGTCTGTATGTGCTTAAATTTGGTGTACGCTTATATTCAAATAAGCTCTTATTTAACAGATCTTACAGTATTTTTCATTCATTAAACAAATGACTGCTCCCTGTATCACGTTACTCCAAGTCACTACTTTCAAAATATACAAATAACAAATAGAGTCGAGCGGTTGCATATATATAGTTGGGTAATTACTATTATGGCAGCTTTTCCAAAATTCTGTTATTGTTCTTGTTTGTTTCAGGTTGTAAGAATGCTTTTAAAGTTGCTGGAAGATAAAAACGGTGAAGTGCAGAATCTGGCAGTCAAATGGTATCATTGTTTACTCTAAATTAATTATGTTATAAATACTTTGTAACTGAAGTATTGCATGATTACTAAATTTGCTGAGGAAAAGGACAATTTGTCTGCATTGTAGAACATTTTGAATTTCTAAGACTTTTTTCACGGATCTTACAACCAAAGTAACGTAACACTTACTAATGTGAGTTTGATAACTTTCACATTGAATGTTTTTACTGGCATTATATCTCAAATATCTAAACTGTTATAATGCAAACACAATTACTGTAATGTCTATTGAGCAATGAATTACCTGTACCTGTTTGTCAATAACTGATGTGTAAATTTGATTTTATTCCTTTGTTGTCAATACAGGATTTAAACACTTTGGCAATTTATTTTATGTTACAGTCTTGGACCTCTTGTGAACAAAGTAAAGGAGTTTCAGGTGGAAACAATTGTGGAAACACTGTGTAGTAACATGTTGTCAGATAAGGAGCAGTTGAGGGATATCTCGAGTATAGGTAATGCCGTCTTTGTTGTTACGTATTGTTATAAGTAACAGTTGAGTGATATCTCAAGTATAGGTAATGCCGTCTTTGTTGTTACGTATTGTCATAAAGTAACAGTTGAGGGATATCTCAAGTATAGGTAATGTCGTCTTTGTTGTTACGTATTGTTATAAGTAACAGTTAAGTGATATCTCAAGTATATGTAATGTTATCTTTGCTGGGACTCTACTGCGATTCTTACGGAATAAGAACAAGAAGGATCCTCTGTGGACAGCTGGTTTAAGGCACTGTATAAAGATTGTTAACCTCTCACCACCAAGGCTGTGGGTTGGTTCAGCTTGGTCCAAACTATTTTTTGAGAAAGTTGGGCAATAATTTATGAAAGGGCTGTTCTATGTAGATTCGTTGTTTCACCAATAAAAACTAGACACCATATTTAACATAAAATGTATTGAAAATGACATTAAGTGTAATCCCCATAAAACAAGGTTATTCATTATCCACTGTTGTATCTGAAAAGTTGTGCTGAACTTTGTGGTATTTATTCCTATACTGAAAATTCGAAAGTTTGCTTCACTGTTTGAAATATGATTTTTAGCATGCTGGGACGAGGTCCAAGGAGAGCTATTGCCATGACCCCGGCGATGCAGGGTTGTCTGTTGACACCCAGGTTAAACTTTTGCGTTTAAGTTTTAGATATATATGCAAGCACTCATTGGATGTGAATAAAACTTAGCGTGTGTTCACCATCATCAATGGAACACACAGAGACAAGAACCATACATTTGGATTGCATTTTGGCACAGTTATGACCCCTTTTTACTTAGACAACCAGAGGTGAGCTTTGTTGTCTACTGACAACTCTTGTTTGTACCAATATTTACTTATTTCCTGTAGGTTTGAAGACTGTGATCAGTGAATTGCCACCATCATCCACGGCTCTGGCTGCCAGTATTTGTAAGAAAATTACAGGCCGTCTCACCAGTGCCATATCAAAGGTATATTAAAATTGTTCAAATAGTGACATTTTGTGACCTTGAGCTTGAAGGGTCAAATTTGTGAATATTAATTTCTAATGTATATTGATGCACTAGTCAATTGTAAGCCTTGCACATCTTACAGTGAGTTGTAAGTTCCGGACCCGGTTTCACAAAAATACTTAAGTCTCTTATTTTACTTATTTTATATTAAATTGAGAACACTATTTGAGTTTAAGTAAAATAGCAGACTTAAGTATTTTTCAAGAAACCAGGCCCTGCACCTCCCCCAGTCAGTTGTAAGCCCTGCACACGCCCCCCCCCCCCTCCCCAGTCGTAAGCCCGGCACCCCCCCCCCCCCAGTCAATTTTAAGCCCTGCACCTCCTCCAGTCACTTGTAAGCCTGGCACCTCCCCCAGTCACTTGTAAGCCCTGCACATCCCCCAGTCAATTGTTAGCCCTGCACCTCCCCCAGTCATTTGTAAGCCCTGCACCTCCCCAAGTCAATTGTTAGCCATGCACGTCACCCATTCACTTGTAAGCCCTGCACCTCCCCCAGTCAGTTGTAAGCCCTGCACCTCCCCCATTCGGTTGTAAGCCCTGCATCTCCCCGAGTCATTTGTAAGCCCTGCACCTTCCCCAGTCACTTGTAAGCCCTGCACCTCCCCCAGTCATTTGTAAGCCTGGCACATCCTCCAGTCAGTTGTAAGCCCTGCACCTCCCCATGTCAGTTGTGAGCCCTGCACCGCCCCATGTCAGTTGTGAGCCCTGCACCACCTCGGTCAGGATATGACAGGGACATTGACTTTTTCTCTCTGCAGAGACCATTTAAATGAAATGCCATATTATGAAAATCTCGTCAACACTAGCCTACATGTAGCAGTAATGTTCAACCCATACAAGGTAAAATCACAATTTGGTTTAAACATATTTATTCAATTCAATTTTACATACACAGAAATTGATATAAATTGAAATATGTGTTAGAGCGGAAGACAGAATCTTATGGATTCTTCTCCATGACGTGTGTAAAATATGTACAAATTTGGCAGATTATTACAATTTCATTGATACATTTGTTGTTAGATTACCAGTTGGTGTTTTAGTTGACCCCATTACATTCAACCTACAGTACATGTAAAAAAATGTTTCATTTGTTGTTTTCAGCAAGAAGACATGTCAGTCCAGCTCGAGGCCCTTGATATATTGGGAGACTTGCTCAGTAGGTTTGGAGGTATGTCAATATCAATTCATTATTGTAAATTACTGTATATAGTGAAAAAGAAAGCTGAAAATAAGTTGAATTCAGGTCCTCCCATTTAATGGTTAAATCTGAAAGGGACAATATTTCTGGATAAATATATGAGAAAGCCATGATATCATACATATGTCCAATTAATGTTAATAAAAAAACACTTCAATACCAGTTGGATCAACATGGTTAAGATGCAATGTATTATAGATGAACTCGTACTATAATTATTGTGGCATTCAGAATGCTGTAACCGTATGTGCATGTCTATTTAATGTGGTTTACTAACCAAAAGTTTAGTCTTTGTTGACTTCAAGAGCTGATGAATGTACACAACTGCAAATGTGTAAGGATAAGGTTTTATCATATCTTAAGTATTATCCTGATAATAAACCTGGGGTAATATAGACTATTGCTTTATCGGCAGGGAGGGTTTATCTTGCAGCAGCACAAATTGGTGACATCATTGTTTGTTGCCTTGTGTAAAGGCCTGTTTAAAATATTGTTCAACCGTTGATCAACTTAAAGCAACACATCCACGTTTGAACTTTAAAAAAAAAAATTTAATTGAGTTATGAGCACATTTCCCATACAAACATATGATCAATTAGCTGTATATGAGCATATAAACACAATCCCGAACAAAATGATGCCCAAATTATAATGCGTGACTAACACTTTATAAAACAAGCTTGTAACTCACCCGAGTCAAAAAAATTGTCAAAATGACTTTCAAGGCAGGTAAAGTACACTACGCACTAAAATTTGAAGTTTTTTAATACGACTCGCATAATTCAATTTGAAGCCAAGTTGGAATCCTCGGCAATTTAAAAATAATTTATAAAGCGTTTGTCATGCTTTATAATTTGGACATCTTTTTTTATAATTCTAAAGCGTTCTGGATAGTGTTTGTTAGCACATATACAGCTCACTGACCATATATTTATTTATGGGAAAGTTGCTCACAACTCAATTGAAAAACTTTTTAAAAAAGTTTAAACGTGGATGTGTTGCTTTAATTATGTTAATAAATTTAAACTTGTAATTGAATCGAACCGTTTCCATATAAATTAAATTTGTTTTAATTTCAATAGTCAGACTTCAAGCTATTTTCAGATGCATTTATTGCAGATGTACACTCATGCATTTATTTGCTGGACTTAAATCAGTTGTTGCTTTTGAATAAAAATATATAAAACATGTTATTATTGAGATGATTAATAGAATACCATGTAAGTGCGTGATAACCTCAAATTTATCAAGTTTGGCTGGAAATAAATTAAGCACTAACCAAGGCTCATAATTCCTAATAAATTTTACACTATCAGGGTCCAGTTGTTCAAAGCTTGGTTAGCTTAATCCTGGGTTAAGCGAAATTTTGTTACTTCAGTATTGTCTAAACTTAATGATTTGATGGCAATTTAAATGCATTTTTAGAAACAAAATGGCATATTGTCATAATGTTCTATAAAAAATACCCTAAAAAGTTGTGAATCTAACAATATTGTGATTTGAAAATTTCACTTAACCCAAGATTAAGCTAACCAAGCTTTGAACAACTGGGCCCAGGCATGGTATTCTCTATTCACAGTACTGTATTGTTTCATCATACAAGGTTTGTGGTATCTTCAGACATTTACCAGTTTGACTGGGTATTTATAGTTTACTACTATCCTGTATTATTTAATGGTTTGTGATAGGTCAATTTACTGTAATGACTTGTGGAGATCTTGATTCAAATTTATTAGTTTCAGGCAGATATCAGGACTCCAGTTTGATTCAGACTGCAGCTCAAAACAAAACAAAAAGTAATTTTTGTGTTAGAGTATAATACACATGACTTACAGGAATATTGACTATACATGTACTTGTACAAACTATTTACATGTTTTTACAGGGTTGTTAATCAGCTTTCATCCGTCAAT
The DNA here is from genome assembly GCA_029582155.1 of Panopea generosa. Classification (NCBI taxonomy): domain Eukaryota; kingdom Metazoa; phylum Mollusca; class Bivalvia; order Adapedonta; family Hiatellidae; genus Panopea; species Panopea generosa. Next base: position 2,522,707 of record CM055904.1, on the reverse strand, counting down.
CCTTCAGTCACTTCTCCCACAGTTATCTAGTCAAAGGTTGGCTGTAAGAAAGAGGGCAATAATCGCCATAGGTAAGTTTTTACTATAGATAAATACTGTTAATTTTTCTGATTGAATTGGATATTGTGTCAGATTTTTGTGAAATTTGTGTCTCGTTCTCTGCTAGAAATGGATATCGTGTCAGATTTTAGTGAAATGTGTCAAGTTCTTTGCTAGAAATGAATATTGTGTCAGATTTTAGTGAATTTGTGTCTCGTTCTCTGCTAGAAATGAATATTGTGTCAGATTTTTGTGAATTTATTTCGCGCTCTCTTCTAGAAATGGATATTGTGTCAGATTTTAGTGAATTTGTGTCGCATTCTCTGCTAGAAATGAATATTGTGTCAGATTTTAGTGAATTAATGTCGCATTCTCTTCTAGAAATGAATATTGTGTCAGATTTTAGTGAATTTGTGTCGCTTTCTCTGCTAGAAATGAATATTGTGTCAGATTTTAGTGAATTTATGTCGCGTCTCTTCTAGAAATGGATATTGTGTCAGATTTTAGTTAAATTTGCGTGCGTTCTCCGCTATAAATGACTATTGTGTCAGATTTTAGTGAATTTATGTCGCATTCTCTGCTAGAAATGAATATTGTGTCAGATTTTAGTTAATTTGTGTCACGTTCTCTGCTAGAAATGAATATTGTGTCAGATTTTAGTGAATTTATGTCGCGTTCTCTGCTAGAAATGGATATTGTGTCAGATTTTAGTGAATTTTGTGTCGCATTCTCTGCTAAAAATGAATATTGTGTCAGATATTGGTAAATTTAGTATGGTGTTTTCTGCTACTAATGAATATTGTGTCAGATTTTAGTGAATTTTATGTTGCGTTCTCTGCTAATAATGGATATTGTGTCAGATTTTAGTGAATTTTGTGACACATTCTCTGCTAGAAATGGATATTGTGTCAGATTTTAGTGAATTTTGTGACGCGTTTTCTGCTAAAATGGATATCATGTCCGATTTTTGTGAATTTTGTGTTGCATTCTATGCTTGAAATGGATGTCGTGTCCGATTTTTGTGAATTTTGTGTCGCATTCTCTGCTAGTAATGGATATTGTGTCAGATTTTAGTGAAATTTGTGTTGCATTCTCTGCTAGAAATGAATTTTGTGACAGGTTCTCTGCTAGAAATGAATAATGTGGCAGTTTTTAGTGAATTTGTGTGGCATTTTCTGCAAGAAATGGATATTGTGTCAGATTTTAGTGAATTTTGTGACAGGTTCTCTGCTAGAAATGGATATTGTGTCAGATTTTAGTGAATTTTGTCACATTCTCTGCTAGAAGTGAATATTGTGTCAGATTTAAGTGAATTTTGTGTTGTGTTCTCTGCCAGAAATGACTATTGTGGCAGATATTGGTAAATTTTGTGTCATGTTTTCTGCTTTCATAAAATATTGTGTCACGTTATATGTTACAAGTAAATTTTTTGTCAAGTTTAATTGCCGTTGGTAAAAGATTTGTTGGGTTTTCAAAAGTACAAGACAAAGCTTAAGCTCTTACTCATTTCATGTTTTTGTTTGGTTTTCATTTATACATTGATATTTCCATATCTGTGTTTATTAATAAATTCATGAAATTGTCAGTCATTTCACTTAATTGCCATGAATTCTATGTTATTATCATGGCCAAATGCCGCCATTTTCCACAGATTCTATACACTACATATACGTCTCACTGAAGATATTTAATTACTTATGTCGCATGCATGTATTGTTACACCTCTTACCTAGAATGTTTGATTGTATACAGTCAGCTGTATGTATTAATGTAAGAAACTATAAAAATTGGAGTACAATTAATAATAAGACATGTCTAATATTTCAGAGTTTATCATATGTTGAAGGATCCTCCGTGGCCGAGTGGTCTAAGGTGCCGTCTCAAAATCACTTTCCTCTCACCGCTTAGGTCGTAGGTTCGAGTCCCGCTCGCTCATAAAACTTTAAAATCGTATGCTGAACTGCATGATATTGTGATTGTATTGTTGCACCTGCAGACAAAACTACTCATACTTTGCAGGTTTCCTTGTGATGAGCTGTAATAACACGCTGTTTATAGAGCTGATAGATTTCCTGCTGTTGGAGCTGGGTAAGAACAGCAGCACGTCCACCACCAGGACTTACATCCAATGTGTAGGAGCTATAAGGTGTGTAGACAACTTCATACTCTTGCTGTTTAATAGAAAGAGTTCTGACTGGTCAATTTGAATTTAGTTTATACTTAATTATGTTATTTCGATTGGGAAACAAGTTATTACAACTTATACAAGTTATGCTCAAAGCTTTCCTGGGTAGAACCAGTAATAAGCTTTTTGCAGAAAGTGTCTTGCTCCAGGACACCACATATAGCCGTGAGGGAGGATCGAACACACAACCCTCTGATCCTGGGTTCGGTGCTCTACCACCGGATTATGCGCTCCACAAATGTGAATTTTACAATTAAGTTTACAAAGCATTAACCCTTTTCTCCATAGATATGCGTTTTCCCGCACCAATCATAGAAGGCCTTTGAAAACAGTGCATGAAGAGTTCAGATTGCTTGTAACGAGCAATCTGAACACTTCCTGCACTGTTTTCACTCTGTCAGTTAATATAAACATAATTCACCCAATAATTCAAAAGCCTTCTATATTAGGTGTCCAAAGGCGTCTATATTAGAGGTGTCAAAGGCGTCTATATGAAGTAAAGGGTTAAGCAATTTATCTAATATTGACATCATCATGGACAGACTTTGACAGGTGAAGGGGCATTAAATGTAACCCCTGTCCCTCCTGTAGTTTGTGAGTACCAGGTATATATTATTAAAAATTAACAATTCTTTTACATGTATAATTATAAAATACAGGTCATCTTTTTTATATTCGCAATGTTGGTAAAATTTAACAGGAGTTTTGACCCCTCTTCAACTTAATTTTCAGTAAAAAATTGGTTTCTGTTCAATAGCGGGGGCATTTATGTTAGCAGACACATTTTTAGCTCGCCGGGACGAAGTCCAAGGAGAACTATTGTCATGACCCCAGCGTCGGCGGCGTCATCAGCATCGTGTGTAGACACCCAGGTTAAACTCTTGCGTTTAAGTTTAAGATGTCTATGCAACCACTCATTGGATGTGAATGAAACTTTGCATGTGTGTTCACCATCATCAATGGAACACACAGAGACAAAAACCATAACACTAGATTGCATTTTGGCACAGTTATGGCCCTTTTTGGACTTAGACACCCGGAGGCGAGCTTTGTTGGTCTTCTGACAACTCTTGTTAAGTTAACATGGTCAAGCTACTTTACTACAGCTCTTAAGTGAAATGTTGGTGTGTGTGTGTGTGTGTGTGTGTATACTTGAGCATTGGCGTCTTCATTTTCACCTACATTTTAGTCTTTGACAGTGCTCCATGTTAGACTTTGTACCAACATCGTCTGACTATCAATCCAGGGGTCGTGAGTTCGAATCCCCCATCCAGGCAACAGTGTCCGTAATGATTGATATACGACATTGTGCCTCTTTATCATTCGTCTCTCACCACTGCTTCAAGTGGGAAATTTATCAGTTACCTGCGGAGATGGGGTTCGTCGAGTACTGGTTAATCCCAGGAAACAGTGGTTATGTTAACTGATCGTCTGTTAGCCCTAGATGGCATAAAAATGATGCTTAATATTCAGTCAATTGTACCAACATAAATAAAGAGCACAGACTGGGTACAAATGAGTTTGTGTCATTGGTTATAATTTGTTGACGATATAAACGCGTGTGAAACACAAGTGAACTAACAGCAGCTTTTGTTGGAAAGTGTAACAAGCAACTAAAGACATGACATATTTGATTGACCTTACCTGATGTTGTATTATCTGCCATTTAAGCCGACAAGCTGGTCATCGATTTGGCGAGCACTTGGAGAAGATCATGCCACATGTGATCAAATTCTGTAAACTTGAGGATGACGAGTTGAGGGAATACTGCCTGCAGGCATTTGAGTCATTTGTCAGACGTTGTCCGAAAGAAATATCACCTTTTGTATCAGATGTAAGTATCAAGGTCCACACAGATTTAAAATGTGCTTGAATCTCAGGTGCTGCCTTAAAAAGTATCTTTAAAGTTGTAATTGAAAAGTCCTTGAAAAAAAGGCTAGATAGATTGAATTAGTATTTATCATTAAACACTTGGAAGTGTTTGAACAAAAGTACTCGAATTAAAGAAAGTGTCAATCAGTCACACACTAATAGAAGTAGATAAATGATGGTAAAATGATGAAAAAATAATCAAATAATGGAGAAAAAATGTGTAAAAAAATAATAAATAGTTCTGTATGATGTTGGTTATAGTTGTTGCACTCTTTACTTACTTCCAAAGCAGTTAGTTTGTTTGGATTGATAGTCAGCAGTTCAAATTGTATTTCAGGGCTAGGCATTAAGATTGTGTAAACAAATGTTGGTAGGACTTGTCCGCGTAGTCTAGTCTGGTCTAATGCTAGAGCGTCCGCCTCGCATGCGGAAGGATGTGGGTTCGATCCCTGACAGGTTGTACCAAAGACTTGAAAATTAGTACTAGAAGCTTCCTTGCTTGGTGCTCAGCATTTAGAGGATAGTTCTAGGTCTGGTCAGGCCAGTGTCAGTATAATGTGACTGGGTGGGGTATCATACCATGTGTTTGCGACATAATACACCATTGTGGCAGAGCTTAGAACACTGTTTCAAGTAGACACTGTTGCGAAATGACTGAAAAATTGTAGAAAGTGAGGCTTAACACCATACAATAACGTCTGACTGTCAGTCCATGGGTGGACAGTATTAGTCTCTGCCCAGTCAGTCAGATGACTGGTATGGTATATCAGGTGACAAATCCAACCAGGGATGACAACAATTTTATTATGACATTCTTGTTGTATGTGAACAGATAATCCAGATTTGCCTCAAGTACATCTGTCATGACCCAAACTACAACTACGATGATGATGACGACAACGACATGGAAATGGAAGCTGACGAGGAGGAAGAAGAGTGAGTGTTAAAGAGAGAAGCAAATTTAAATAGAGCGACCATGTTAGTTCCTGATAGTCTCAATGTATCAGATGAGGAAGAGAAAAAATTAAGGAGAGTTCTAAGTCTTTTCTGCGCTGAACCTGGTAAATTTTGGACTATCAGGGGCCATTTTTACTTAACATCTCAAGCAGAGATTTCCCTCAACTCAAAAATCTAATTTTCTCTAAGTGATTAGTTGAATGCATTAAATGACCACACAGAATTGAAATAGTAACAAATAAGTATTCATTGATAAAGGATAAAATGCAAAATGATCAATATAAATGAAGTTGTAGCTTTTAAAAGATTTGAATTGATGTTGAGACCTTTAGTCAAGCTGAGGCCTTTCATATCATAATTTGTGTTGTTATATTTATTTTTGTTTTAATGCAACAACTGATTCTAGTCGAGCAAACAGCCACATATGTGTACATTTGCGGTAAATGAATCTGAAAATAGTTTCAAATTTAATTGATGAAATCATAAACAAATTTAGTTTTTTTTTGTAAACTGTTTGACTCCGGATACTATTATTAGTTATTAGTTAATTAATGGTTTAAAAAGTGTTTAACCATGGGTTAAATAAAAGGAATGAATTTCGTTTGTCAAACGTCCATGAGATATGAACTCACAAACTTTTATCAAATCATTTACTGGGAGTTGTGTCAAGCATATAGCTATTATATGTATCTCCAGGGGTTCTGATGAGGAATACAGTGACGATGATGACATGTCCTGGAAGGTGCGTCGAGCTGCTGCCAAATGTTTGTCAGCTGTCGTGGCGACCAGACACGAGATGCTGCTAGATTTTTACAAGGTTATCTCCCCTGCTCTCATCCTACGGTTTAAAGGTAATAATAATGTTCTACACTTATGTGTGTGAAACAGTATACAGGTTTTGCTCGTCACAGATCTGGTTCCTGCTTATAATAGATGGAGAATACATATAGGAGTTTAGGTAGCATGATATCCCCTTAATACTTGGAAATTTGTATTAAGTTTACAGCAAGCTTACATCTAATTACCACCGCATCGGTGGTCTAGTGGTAGAGCATCCTCTGGCCGGGTCATACCAAGACTTGAAAAATGGTACTATAGTTTCCTCACTTGGCGCTCAGCATTTAGAATATGCATGTAGTTCTGGGTCTGGTCGTCCTAGTGTACTGTATATCATGTCTGTAATATTATACTGTAGTGTGACAGTGCTCAGAATACTGTCCCTAGTAGGCACCATTCACGATACGACTGAAAGCGACACTAAACACCATAACACAATAACAATAATAACCTTTGAATAGAGTATAGACATAATGGGTGCATGTGTGAATGTATGAGCAATTGAACAAAGAAGAACAATTCTAATGAATTTGTCCTGCATGCTAAAATTAACAGAGCAAATATGCCATTTAGAATCATTCTGCAAGAGTTGTCTATGTAATTTAGAAATATTTTGCCAGCTTAAATAACCCAATATACTGTTCTTCACCATGAAAAATTTGTTACATTTCAAGAATCCAGGGAGTCTTCCATGGCTGACTGGTTAAAGATGCTGTTTCAAGACCTCTCACCACTGAGGTCGTGGGTTTGAGCTCCACTTGTTCCAATAATTTTTTTTCTGAGAAAGTTTACCAGTTACGTGAAGAAGGACAGTGGTTCTACTAAGATTCATTTTGAGGTCTTTCTCCACCAATAAAAGTTGATATGCCATATATTAGCTGTATTGAAAATTAAATCCCATACTCATATTTACATTCTGTATTCTCAACTGATCTTCATAAACCTTTCTAAGTAGACACCGTCCTGATATGACTAAACAAAGACCCTAAACTTGCTTTACAAATGAATAAGCATGTGTAGTAGATACATATTATAATCGCCACATTTACATATAACAACTAATTATACATTTTCAGAGCGAGAGGAAAATGTTAAAGCAGACATCTTCCATGCTTACATTACCCTGCTGAGACAGACACGCCCCACGGTGTCTCCAGATCCGGATGCCATGGAGCAGGAAGGAGGGTAAGATTAACTTCCTTGTCTATTGTTTTTTAACATGCAAAGTTACCACTGCTTGTCAGCCACATGTATTAAACAACACTTTACATTAAACAGACAAACATATATTTACTGCCAAGGTATAAACAGCATTACCTCACTTCCACGGCATGGTAAGACAGGGAGACAGTAACTCGTTACATTAATTCCTGACTTGAATGTTGAGCTGAACATTTTAGCTTGTTATATTTATATTGGCGCATCCGCCATGCTGGGTATGAGAGGGGTGAACACGGCGCAGAGATACAGTTTCCCAATTGTAATGTTCCTTAGTTGAAAAAAAAAATTTATTTTCCTAACCTAGACTTCTAGCTGAGAATGGCTTAAACATATTCAGTATTAAATTTATTTATGTGAATATATGCTGTAATTGTTATAGACTAATTTATTTTTGCTTGACAAGCAAGGTAAACTACTGGGTATCCTTAAAAAAGTATTTGTTTGCTGTACTCCGACCCAGTATTTTTATGTGGGTAGGTAGGTAGCTATTTTTTTTTTAACAAAATATAATTTTGCATAGTCAAGTTTAAACGGAAAATGGTCAGAAATCATTTTAAAAAATTAAACGTTTTGAAAGTCAATAAAAAGTTTGGGCTAGCTGCAGTTTTGAGTGTTAGAGTAGATAGGAGCACAGGCAAACAATAATTTTTTTTAAGAATGACCCTGGGATTTTGAAAATTGCTCTTGAGTAGGTTTCTGAAGAAGATTCAGATACTGTAGCAATAGCATTTAAGGTCAAGGTTATTTGTACATATGTAATTGAAATGAAGACAGAAGTAAAAAGTACAACGTATATGCAGGGTGTCCTGTAAGTTTCATAACAATGCTAACATTAGTAAGTAATAATGATGAAGCTCTAGTACATTGTTCTATACAAATTTACGTGGCTTTCTTGGAAATATATTTGGCATTGAGAAGTATTTTGGTAGCGGAAGAGTTTAAGACGTCCAGTTGAACCTGGGTTAGAACTCTTGACCTGCAATGAGAGCAGTCAATCTTCCACACACTATATCACATTCTGTTAGCCATGATTATAACAGTTGTGAATCCTTGCTTCAGACAACTATTATAACAGTTCTGATCCTTATTTCAGTCCATGAATATAATAGTTCTGAACCTTATTTCAGGCCATGATTATAACAGTTCTGATCCTTATTTCAGGCCGTGAATATAATAGTTCTGATACTTATTTCAGGCCGTGAATATAATAGTTCTGATTCTTATTTCAGGCCATGAATATAACAGTTCTGATCCTTATTTCAGGCCATGAATATAATAGTTCTGATCCTTATTTCAGGCTGTGAATATAATAGTTCAGATCCTTATTTCAGGCAGTGATTATAATAGTTCTGATCCTTATTTCAGGCCATGAATATAATAGTTCTGATCCTTATTTCAGGCCATGAATATAATAGTTCTGATTCTTATTTCAGGCCATGAATATAACAGTTCTGATCCTTATTTAAGGCCATGAATATAACAGTTCTGAACCTTATTTCAGGCTGTGAATATAATAGTTCTGATCCTTATTTCAGGCAATGATTATAATAGTTCTGATCCTTATTTCAGACCATTAATATAATAGTTCTGATCCTTATTTCAGGCCATGATTATAATAATTCTGATCCTTATTTCAGGCCATGAATATAATAGTTCTGATCTTATTTCAGACCATGAATATAATAGTTCTGATCCTTATATCAGGCCATGATTATAACAGTTGTGAATTCTTACTTCAGGCCATGAATATAATAGTTCTGATCCTTATTTCAGGCCATGATTATAATAGTTCTGATCCTTATTTCAGGCCATGAATATAATACTTCTGATCCTTATTTCAGACCATGAATATAATAGTTCTGATCCTTATTTCAGGCCATGATTATAACAGTTGTGAATTCTTACTTCAGGCCATGGTTATAACAGTTCTGATCCTTATTTTAGGCCAGTGTCAATGTTACAGAGCCAGATTCCTGACATAGTTAAGGCAATACACAAACAGTTGAAGGAGAAGAGTGTCAAGACACGCCAGGGATGCTTCAGTCTGCTCACAGAGCTTGTGTTGGTGCTGCCCGGGGCTCTCACCGACCATCTGCCCATGCTTGTACCTGGTATACAGTATGCTCTAGGGTACGTATGACAACTCTCTGTGGGAAGGCAGTTTAGTTTTCACTACAGAGAGTCTTAGGCCATTATAAATTAATTGCTAGATTATCATCCAAATTTTTCTTAAAAACAGGAAGTGTGGGAGGATTTTTTTTTTTCATTTTTAAATTTTTGTATTTTTTTTTTTTAAAATAAATTCTTCTTTTTTTAATTTTTTTTTTATGAAAATAAAAAGGGTAGGGGTGGCATGAAAACTAGGGGGTAGGTGGGGATGATAATCTAGCAATAATTTATTATGGCCTTATTTCATTGAAATATTTCTTCAAAAATCAGTTCATAGTTTTACTTTCATATCATCCATATCTTAACTGTATACAGATTGCTATCAAACAAAACCACAAATAAATGTCAAACTGTACCACCTCAAGAATCCTTCACTGGGATAGTCATGATTGCATAAATACTTGCCTAATATCTGGACTGTGATGTATTATTATTAAAACTTTCTTTTATTAGGGTGCATGTACCCATTCAGTACGTAAATTAACATAATAAGCCTTTGAAATATTTATGAATTGAAGCAAGAAGTTTTGACATTCAAATAGCTGTCAAAAAAAATAAGGCTATGAGGATGTTAAAATAAACATACATATATGACAATAAGTTACACAATAAATGGGTGTAAAGAAATAAAACAATGCTTTTGTTTGTAGATATGAAAACACTTACAGTTAAAGCTGTGGTTAGATAAGAGTCCATGTTAAAAGTAACAGATATTGTATTGGATATAGTCATTGATGACTACTACAGTATGTGAGCAAAACATGTCATATATTTAACAGGTCCTGCATGGCAGTGTCGTCTAAGGCGTCATCACAAGATGACTTACGTCTGTCTGCTGAGGTCATAGGTTCAGTCCCACTCGCTCCGAAAACTTTATGTAAGAAAGTTTGCCAGCTACTTACTGAAGGACAGTGGCTCTACTCAGATTCATTCTATGGTCCTCCTCCACCAATTAAACAGGATATGCCGTATATAAATGACATGTGTTGAAAATTGCGTTAAACTCCATTAAAAAAAAATATCATGATTCCTTTAGAAGGTCACTTTAGACAGTCTAGAATAGTTTTAATTTAGGCATTGGTTTTATATCTAGGACTCAGTGCAACACTGCATATCTACAAATAAGGAAATAAATCATTGTTGTGTTGAAACATTGATATATGAATCTTATACCATTATACAGGGGCTGGCAAAAGCCCTTGTCTGCTCGTCCTGACAAGTGGTTTTTAAAAAAAATTTCCGACCCCTGAATATTAGAAAAAGAGAAATTAATGTCTTATTCTATCCCTTAACTTCATACAGATGCCTTTGGACACCTTATATAGAAGGCTTTAGAATTATTGGGTGAATTATATTTATATTAACTGACAGAGTGGAAAACAGTGCAGGAAGTGTTCAGATTGCTCGTTACGAGCAATCTGAACTCTTCCTGCACTGTTTTCAATGTTTTGTGATTGGTGCAGGAAAACGCGTATCTATGGAGTAAAGGGTTAATAGGCTATTGTTGAGGTTTTGATTTAATTGTTGCAAACAATTTACAACCAAACAGTGACATTGAATCCTTTACAGGGACAAGAATTCCACGTCGAACATGAAGATTGATACCCTGGCTTTCCTCAACTGTTTACTCAGTAACCATAGTCCTGTTGTCTTTCATCCTCACATCAAAGTCATTGTTCCAGTAAGAAGCATTCATAAAATCTTATTTTTGCATCAATATTTTTATTCAAGCAAGTAGCTCATGTGTGTGAGTCTGTTGCTAATTTTAAACTTATTTTTAGCTCGCCAGGACAAAGTCCTAGGAGAGCTATTGCCATGACCCCGGCGTCGTTGGCGTCTGTAGACACCCAGATTAAACTTTTGCATTTAAGGAACACACAGAGACAAGAACCATAACTCTGGATTGCATTTTAGCACAGTTATGGCCCTTTTTGGACTTAGACACCCAGAGGCCAGCTTTGTTGTCTTCTGACAACTCTTGTTATACAAGCAAGTAGCACATGTGTGTGAGTCTGTTGCTAATTTTAAACTTATTTTACATAAATTGTGAAACTAAGTTCTTGAAATAAATCACATTTGAAGTCTTCTGGTTAGAACCAGTACCAGAATAACACATGTTGTCTAGTATTCAAACAGGTGTGAATCCTTAATAGCTAATGTCACTGTTGTATTAACTATAAAATAAATTGTTTCTCTGAATATATTTACTATTTAATCTATTTTTTATAAAAAAAAAATATATAATTTTTATAAATTTATATAAATTTATTTCATAAATCTTCTCTTTTTTTCTTGTGAATATAAGTTGGTTGGCAACAAAAATACCTTGCAATATTGCATTCTGTAACTAATTGCTGTATTCTTTTTAGCCCATTGTTCATGCTGTGGGAGATCCGTTTTACAAGATTACATCAGAAGCATTGTTAGTTACACAGCAGTTGGTCAAAGTTATACGTCCACTGGGTAAGTAAGTGGTGTCAGAGGTGACTTAATCTTTATTAATCATTATTTATAACTTAACACATACAAGATAAATGATGTAACATAGTCTTGTCTTGATTAACCCTGGAGAATTATTTGACGTCCTGCAGATGCTATTGAGAAACGAGCCTCAGATGAATAGATGGGTAACTAGTATGTAAAAATATAAAATACAATGACTGACCTGTATGTTGTATATTTTGCTTTAACCCTTTACTTCATATAGACACCTTTGGACACCTCTAATATTGAAAGCATTAATTCACCATGTATCAGCAATGGATGTTTATATTAACTGACAGAGTGGAAAAATAATGCAGGAAGTGTTCAGATTGCTCGTTACGAGCAATCTGAACTCTTCCTGCACTGTTTTCAATGGCCTTCTGTGATTGGTGTGGGAAAACGTGTATCTATGGAGTAAAGGGTAAGCAAGTTTCTTATGGTAATTTAAAAAAAAAAACAGTCTAGATGTCAAAGAAAGTAATACATCCACAAGGACCTTTTGTTCTCAAAATATAAAAAATGTCTTCCTACATGTATCATATTGGATAGGAATATCTGCTTTATTACTTTATGAAAAGTACTGTTCTTAAAACACACTGGAACAACATATTTAGGCAAAAAAGTATAATCAGAAATCTCAATGGTATGATAGAAAAGTATTTATCAGAGATTGCTTTTGAAATAATGAGATGCGTAACGTCAGTATCACTGTCAGCAGAGTTTCTGTATGGTAAAATACGAAACTCTGGTTGTAATACTAGTAGCCTTATTGCAACCTTAAATACTCACAAAAGACTTATTATTGTAGACTTGCAAGTTTCATTTGACTTCAAACCGTATGTGAGGGAGCTGTATAGCTGTACACTGACGCGACTGAAGGCAGCTGATATAGACCAGGAAGTGAAGGAGAGAGCCATCTCATGCATGTAAGTTGCCATAAACATTGCCAGAGACACCTGTTGTTGCTGTTGAACATTGTGTGTTTTTTAGGATTGCTTTTAACAGTTTTTCAGTCAGAACGCGACGTGGTCTGTTGGTAGAGCGTCCGCCTCGCATGTGGAAGGTCGTGGGTTCAATCCCCAGCCAGGTCATACCAAAGTCTAAAAGCTTCCTCGCTTGACACTCAGCATTTAGAGGAGAGTTCTAGGTCTGGTCGGCCCGGTGTCAGTATAATGTGATTGGGTGGGGTATCAGACCATGTGTCTGCGGCATGATACTCCAGTGTGACAGCACTTAGAATACTGTCTCAAGTAGACACCGTCGCGATATGTTTGAAAAATTGTTGAAACTAGAACTCCTCTAAATGATGAGCATCAAGCGAGGAAGCTTCTAGTACCATATTTAAAGTTTTTGGTATGACCCGGCCGGGGATCGAACCCATGACCTTCGGCATGCGAGGCGGATGCTCTACCACTAGACCATGCTGCGGTTTTGTTACATGTGGAAGAATGCTGGTTCAATTCAGTTACATGTACATGCATCTGAGGTCTTTCACCAATAAAATTGGATGTTGTGTATATTAAACATATAAGGTATTAAAAATGACATTAAACACCATTGATTGTGAAACACAGTGACAAATACTTCCTTGTGTACAGGAGGTTGTGGTTGTTTTTTCTGGTCTGGTTATATTAAAGACACGAAAAAATTGTCCAAGTTTCTTTTAGTTTGTAAGTTTAAATTTACTTATTTTACATCGATTGTGAAACAAGTTATTACAGCTTTATACACAAATCACGCTCAGAATCTTCTTGAGGGAGAACCAGTACTAAGCATACATGTGAAAAAATTACTTGCTCGACATGGACACCACACATAGCCTGACAAAGGATCAAACCCACGAGCCAGGCCCGATTAGCTCGGTACATTACGCGTCTGACTATCAATCCAGGGGTCGTGAGTTCAAATCCCCCGCCCGGCAACAGTCTTCATGATGATTGATATACGACATTGTGTCTCATTATCATTCATCTCTCACCACTGATTCAAGTGGGAAAGTTATCAGTTACTTGCGGAGATGGGGTGTGCTCGAGTACTGGTTAATCCCAGGAAACAATGGTTAAGTTAACTGATCGTCTGTTAGCCCTCGATGGCATAAAAATGAAGCTAAATATTCAATCAATCAATCAAACCCACGACCCTCTGATTCATGGATCAGATGCTCTACCACTTGACCACATGCTCCATAAATAGCTTATAATGAAATAGAATTAATAAAGCTTTGCCATTTACAGAAACTATTATGATTCGTTAAAAGTTGACCTGAACCATATGTACATGTAGCTGTGCTTCATATGTAGAGATGTATTACCACAGGGGTCAGCTGATCAGAAACCTCGGAGATTGTCTGAACGCAGAGTTGAAGGAGTGTCTCCCCATCTTCTTAGAAAGACTGAAAAATGAAATCACCCGACTCACAGCTGTGAAGGCTTTAACAATGATTGCAGGGTAAGATTTTATTTTTGCATATTGTTAGTCTATGATACAATTTACAAACAATGTATATCTGACTAGTAGAAACTTTTCAACACAGCGTTACCAGGGTGTACACTGAATTGCTTCGATGTGTCTGTAATATCTCTTTACTACCCAATGATATTGGAAAGGTTTAAAAACAAGGATAAAAGAGTCTGTATACAAAATTAAACACATGTTTTTGTGTTTAGATATTTCTGGTTTCTGTTGACACAACATACCAAACATATCTTTGTCAGTGTCTCTAAAACTTTCACCTCTTATTTTTTAGAGTGTTTTAACTGGTGTGCAATCACAATGTTAGGGTTCAAGAAGAAACACTTGAAAGCAGTTGTTTGTTTTTAATACTAAACTTTAGTACCTTGCTACAAATTCTTTAAAGTCATGACTAAGGGTCCTCTATAGTATAGGTGCTGTTGTCTAAGATCACAAACCTTTTACCGCTGAAGTTGTGGGTTCAAGCCCAGCTCGGTCCAAAAGCTTTGTGTGAAAGTTTACCAGTTGCTTACAGAAGGACAACGGTTCTACTCAGATTCAGACGTTTTCGTCCACCAATAAAACTGAAATGCCATATATAACCTGTCATATGTTAAAAAATGGCGTTTAATCCCATTCCATGATGGAATGTCATTAAGGTTTATATTTAGCTCACCGAAAGAATTTAATTGCAGAACACTTTATAATTCGTTTAACTCCTTAATAGATAGATATGTTTTATTTTAAACCCTTCTATTAAAGTTCACTCAGATTAAATCTAAACTTAATTTTAAAAATCTAAATTAATTGAGCTATGAAGTAGAGTTGACTTATGAAATTTGATAAAATATTCTTCACTAAGTCAATGCTGACCCAAATCTACCCAGATAATTGGAGACTAAATTAGTGCAAGTGGTAATTAAGACTCCTTGTTTCAGAAAATGTATGGCCAAACATATATTGCCAGATCCTAAATTAAAAAAAATGTTTGTTTGTCGTTTTCGGGTGACCCAAAACAAACTCGTCAGTCAGGATAATTTTTTGGGAGGGGGGATAAAAAAAAAAAATCTTTTGGTATTCATTTAAAATATTCTCGGTCATTACATGTCCTTAAAAAGATTCTCTGATTGATTACAAAAAAATAAATAAATTATTAAGGGTGGCCCAGGTCTGTATTCAAACTGATGTTGGTAACAGTGTCTGTCAAATATTAAATATTTAGGAATTTTGACTGTGAAAGAGAACTTTGAATGGCTGAAATAATACTTTCTACTTTGGGATTCCAATTAAACTCTCACATGACATAAACCCTTTATTGATTTATCATCGACATGTATTTCTGATCAATGGAATACATTTATTTGGTAAGATGTTATTAAGCAGTTTGTTTTAGTGTTTAGTTGTTAAATTGTTTTATTGTAGCATTTTATGTAAACTGTTATTATCTCTAATCCAGAGGTCATGTAGTTTGAATCCCTCGTCCGGCAACAGTCTCCGTGATGATTGATATATGGACATTAGTGTCTCATTACCATTCATCTCTCACCACTGATTCAAGTGGGAAAGTTATCAGATTCATTGCGGAGACAGAGGTGTGCTCGAGTACTGGTTAATCGCAGGAAACAGTGATTTGGTTAACTGATAGTCTGTTAGCCCTCAATGGCATAAAAATTATGCTAAATATTCAATCAATCGATCAATTATTATCTCTATATGTTTGTACTTATTTTACAGATCCCCACTGAAGATAGATCTCCGGCCCATACTGGTAGGATGTGTTCATGTTTATCATAACATTCTTATTTTCTTATCACTGTTTGTGTTGCCTACCCACTGCATAAGGACATTGTCATATTAAAGGGATTATATTGGCAAGTAACACAAACACGCTGTTAATCCAGACTTTTCCTGTACGCACTGTGCACAAAATAATGCTTATGTATTGACGTATTACCTTTATTTACTTGAAAGTTATCAAATTAACAGTATTAAACTGAATATTGGCCAAAACTTTAATACGTCCCGCAATAAAGTATTGTGCAATGTTTACATTGAACTCAGTAAATTTCCCGAACAAAGCCTTGAAAACAAGATCGGGAACGAGTCTTCATGATGTTATCTGATGATTGATCAGAAACCCGAAAGCAGTTCATTGAAAATGTTAACAAAAACAAAAACAAAAACGTGTCTTCAGAAACCCGATGTTTGTAATAAAGAGGTTATGCAATTAGACACTTTAGACGCATATATCTCTAAGTTATAAGTGTATCTTAATGCTGGGCGTGTGTACTAAGAACAGGGAATTGCCGGTTATGTGCCAATATAATCCTTTTAAGGAACTTTATCAACATGAGGAACAATGTTCACATTTTTAAGGTCACCTGAGACTTTGTTTTAAAGCACCTTTTGCGATCGCTTTTTGTCCGTCGTCGTACTTCCGTAAACTGACAAACAGATAATCAGGTGACTGTAAGGTCCAGTGGGCATCTTATTTTATTTGATGGTAAGATTACATGATAAGAATAAAGTTTTTGGTGTCCGAGTTTGTGTTTTATGAATATAACTTTCCTCATATTCTTTGTCAAACTGTTAGAACAAGTACTGATTGATTAATATTGATTGATTAATTTTATGAGGTCGTGGGTTGGAGCCTAACTTGGTATTAAAACTGGTATGCAAGAAAGTTTGCCAGTAGTTTGTGGAAAGACAATGTTTCTACTTGCAATCATTCTGAGGTCTTCCTCCACAAATAAAACTGGATTCCATATATAACATGTAATGTGTTGAAAAGGTTGTTAAATCCCATTAAAAAAAACTGCATCGAAAAATACACATTAAGTTTTTATAAGATACTTTTTTCTTTTCTGGTACATACTTGTAGAGTATGCTTTCTTGGCAGACACATTTTCCAGGTTTCTGTATCTTCTGTTACAGATGGAGGGTATACCTATACTGGCATCATTCCTCAGGAAAAACCAGAGAGCTTTAAAACTGAGCACGCTTGCCTGCCTGGATGTGCTAGTCAAAAATTACGGTAAATGACTTAATTGATTTGAAATTGACTTTTAACGTCAATTTTTGCCATAACCAATTGTTTTGTTAAGAGTGATGGTCATTTGAATGATGTTTGTAGAGGATCTTTTATGACAGGTGCATTTTACACAAATTTGCAAAAATATATCCAGAGAGAGACTGTCCGGTTAAATAGAGTTTAATAATAAATGAGCATAAATTTGAGATCCGTTTTATCATATTACCAAAAAAAAATCAGTGTGGTGAAATTAATGATATTTTTTAGCTAACCTCAGTCAGAAACGAGAAAACAACCAATTATCCAAGATGCTATAAATAAGGTTTCCATCATTTATCGTATGATATCATGTTGACATAACATCATTTACAATGATTAGTTGTTAAAATGTTGGCTAATGTATGAGATCAAAATAATTCGGCATTTTATATACGATAGCCGAGTTATACAGATAACACTGAGCATTGAACCAGTAGTTATATTTCACAAGGTTGTAAATTGGAAATACTGTTGTTGTGATTTCAATTATCTCCCTTTATATGTGTGCATGGTTGCTTTACTTCAAACATTTCTTTACAGGTTCTGCTCTGACAGCTGCTATGATCAACGACATGATGAAAGAGATGCCACCTCTCATAAACGAAAATGATCTT
The DNA here is from genome assembly GCA_029582155.1 of Panopea generosa. Taxonomy (NCBI): domain Eukaryota; kingdom Metazoa; phylum Mollusca; class Bivalvia; order Adapedonta; family Hiatellidae; genus Panopea; species Panopea generosa. The sequence continues at coordinate 2,504,808 of CM055904.1, read as the reverse complement.
CATGTTTCCCAGGTTTGTACAGTTAGTAACACTTCCCAGGGCAGTCAGTAACACTTTCAAGGGGCAGTTAGTAACACCTCCCAGGGTAGTCAGTCACACTTCCCAGGACAGTCAGTAACACTTTCCAGGGCAGTCAGTAACACTTCCCAGGGCAGTCAGTAACACTTCCCAGGGCAGTCAGTAACACTTCCCAGGGCAGTCAGTAACACCTCCCAGGGCAGTCAGTAACACTTCCCAGGGCAGTTAGTAACACTGTCCAGGGCAGTTAGTAACACTTTCAAGGGCAGTCAGTAACACTTCCCAGGGCAGTCAGTCACACTTCCCAGGGCAGTCAGAAACTCTTCCCAGGGCAGTCAGTAACACTTCCCAGGGCAGTCAGTAACACTTCCCAGGGCAGTCAGTAACACTTCCCAGGGCAGTCAGTAACACTTCCCAGGACAGTCAGTAACACTTCCCAGGGCAGTTAGTAACACTTTCAAGGGCAGTCAGTAACACTTTCCAGGGCAGTCAGTCACACTTCCCAGGGCAGTCAGTAACACTTCCCAGGACAGTCAGTAACACTTCCCAGGGCAGTTAGTAACACTTTCCAGGGCAGTTAGTAACACCTCCCAGGACAGTCAGTAACACCTCCCAGGGCAGTCAGTAACACTTCCCAGGGCAGTTAGTAACACTTCCCAGGGCTGTCAGTAACACTTCCCAGGACAGTCAGTAACACTTTCCAGGGCAGTTAGTAACACGTCCCAGGGCAGTCAGTCACACTTCCCAGGGCTGTCAGTAACACTTCCCAGGACAGTCAGTAACACTTCCCAGGGCAGTCAGTAACACTTCCCTGGGCAATCAGTAACACCTCCCAGGGCAGTCAGTAATACTTTCAAGGGCAGTCAGTAACACCTCCCAGGGCAGTAAGTAACACTTCCCAGGGCAGTCAGTAACACCTTCCAGGGCAATGAATGAATAGGGTTTTACAGCGTACCGACACATTATAGGTTATTCGACGCCAACAGCCGGGCCCGATTAGCTCAGTCAGTTACGCGTCTGACTATCAATCCAGGGGTCGTGAGTTTGAATCCCCCGCCCGGCAACAGTCTCCGTGATGATTGATATACGACATTATATCTCATTATCATTCGTCTCTCACCACTGATCCAAGTGGGAAAGTTATCAGTTACTTGCGGAGATGGGGTGTGCTCGAGTACTGGTTAATCCCAGGAAACAGTGGTTAGGTTATCTGATCATCTGTTAGCCCTCGATGGCATAAAAATGAAGCTAAATATTCAATCAATCAATCGACGCCAACAGGAAGGAAGATTCCAGGTTCACTCTACATGACAAAAATAACAAATTAATATACAGATTAAAAAAAAATACACCAACAAATGAATATGCAGAATAAACCTAGAACCTTGATACCTGCAGAACTGCATAGTTTCAGCATTTTCTTTCGTATTACTCAAATTGTCGCTTCCTACGACAGGCATAAGCCACAGTGATCCTATTCTTGCCATCACTCATGGCTCCCTGGAACCACACAGGGGTTGATAATTTAACAACAATAGTGAACATGATAAAAAATGATAAAATGAACGTTACACCCATCCTGAGGATTCCTACCCCTTTGCAGAGATTGATAGTGATTCTATTCTTAGCCGGAACCACACAGGCTACCTTCCAGGGCAGTGATATGATGTATACCCTATATTACCTTCCAGAGCAGTGATATAGGGTATACACTGTAATAATTCAATAAGAAGCGCGGGTATTTATCAGAATTATATTGTACATTATGAGATGGGTGTTTTCTGACAATAACCAACAAATTCCAACTCTTCAAAAGAGTTATACTTTTCCTCTTGCTACCAATGGCCTAACAACAAACTTACCCTTGAGAATTTGTCAATGCATACATGTATCTATAATATGAAATTCTTTGATACCAACAAATTGTTTGCTATAAGATTAATTTATAGAATGAAATTAAAAAAGCTCATTGTTTATAAAAGTAATTTATGTGAAAATCCTAAACAATTATTTGTAAAAATCTGTTTACATGATATTCGGTTGTATTGGCATTTACAAATCACTCTATCATTTGTATTGTATTGTTAGTACAGTCAATGGTGAGTAATGTTCTACTTGAGAGAGCTGTTCACACAAGTAATAGTATAGTGTATCATAAAATGTGGTGATAACTTTTGGTGTTGCTTAATTAATTATTATTTGTTAATACAATAATAAACTTACTGAAGTAAAGGTTATAAAGCTATAGTGCTGTAAATATACATGAAAACTGTCAACACTTGCTGTCAGAGCATTTGTGTTGTATATTTTTATTTCTACTACCATAAACGCCTGACGATACTTTTATGTATTGAATGCACAACTAAGTAAAGCACTGCTGAAAAGATTTCATTTCTGTTGAATTTTTAATATATTTTTATATAACAGTCAAACCTGTGTGTGACTGTATACCGTCAGTTTTATTGAGCAACCACAAGTCTTAAGCAGCCACATCTGCTGTTACCCATTTCTACGCCTTCATAGCTAATTAAGCTGTATTAGGCAGCAAGCCTGTCTTAAAAGGCCACTTTTGTTCATTTTCTTGACTGATTGCTTGAAGACAGTTCGACTGCATACAATAAACTACGTATATAAGAATTCCAGATATAACAAACAATTTTTTCGATCTTTATTTAATGTACCAGTAAATATTTACTGTTGTAATGTACATTGGTTATGACTGAATCTTCACATATAAGGAACAATAAATTCCAGCCTGAAAATAAAAATTGAACAGTGATGTACTTTGTCTATATCAGACTTACAAAATATGTTAAAAAATCAATAGTTTTGTTTGTACTCTTATCTGTGGTTAAGTGTCGCCTACAGGTGGGAATATTTATTGCAGTAATATCTCCAGGCTATATTTGGCATATTTGTTTACATTTTGTCAGCTGACTTTTATAATGTTGTATTGGTTGCTGGGCAATGTAAACATTTGACTGATCAAGACTATTATTCCTAAAATGATAACAAGAAAATCAAGCATCTTAATGACACACAACAAATTTTTTTTTAATTTTGATTGTCAATCAAAGTTTTCCATGAAAACATGTAAATTTTCATGTGTGACAATAGCATAACCAAACACAAGATAATTGATGGTAACAAATTTGTTACTTTTGACTTAACAATTCTAGTGTGGTATATATTTTTTGTTCAATATACACTCCTCGTATATAAGGAAATCGAAAATCTCTAAATATAAGGAATGAATTTGAATGGTCCTGAGGGGTTTGTTATAAGCAGAGTTTATGTATTATGTTTATTTTGTATTTGTCAACCAATGTTTGAAGAAGTGTCGAATGTCACCAGTTCTCTTGTGCATCACTGTTACTCCTTATTTTCAGTTGACCCTCAATCTGCTGACATCCATATCTAAGATCCACAAGGCCTCCATGGCTTCAGTTCCAAACGAGATCCTGCCGCAGATACTGGTGCTCATTCAGTCCCCTCTCCTACAGGGTGGGGCACTAGGGGCCATGTTGGAGTTTTTCCAGGCCATTGTTGGGTTGCCAAAATTGGGATTTAAGGATTTGTTACAGGTAAGTAATGTAGCTAATTTCAGACCATTGTCATGTGTCATAACTGGGCATTTGTATTGTGCAATAGCTTACAGCTGTCATGTGTCATAACTGGGCATTTGTATTGTGCAACAACTTACAGCTGTCATGTGTCATAACTTGGCATTTGTATTGTGCAACAGCTTACAGCAGTCATGTGTCATAACTGGGCATTTGTATTGTGCAACAGCTTACAGCAGTCATGTGTCATAACTTGGCATTTGTATTGTGCAACAGCTTACAGCAGTCATGTGTCATAACTTGGCATTTGTATTGTGCAACCGCTTACAGCTGTCATGTGTCATAACTTGGCATTTGTATTGTGCAATAGCTTACAGCTGTCATGTGTCATAACTTGGCATTTGTATTGTGCAATAGCTTACAGCTGTCATGTGTCATAACTGGGCATTTGTATTGTGCCATAGCATACAGCTGTCATGTGTCATAACTTGGCATTTGTATTGTGCAATAGCTTACAGCTGTCATGTGTCATAACTGGGCTGTTGTATTGTGCCATAGCATACAGCTGTCATGTGTCATAACTTGGCATTTGTATTGTGCAATAGCTTACAGCTGTCATGTGTTATAGCTGGGCTGTTGTATTGTGCCATAGCATACAGCTGTCATGTGTCATAACTTGGTATTTGTATTGTGCAATAGCTTACAGCTGTCATGTGTCATAACTGGGCTTTTGTATTGTGCAACCGCTTACAGCTGTCATGTGTTATAGCTGGGCTGTTGTATTGTGCCATAGCATACAGCTGTCATGTGTCATAACTTGGCATTTGTATTGTGCAACAGTCCTGTTCTATACCTGAAAGTTCATTACTGGACAACAGTCCTGTTCTATACCTGAAAGTTCATTACTGGACAACAGTCCTGTTCTATACCTGAAAGTTCATTACTGGACAACAGTCCTGTTGTTTTATACCTGAAAGTTCATTACTGGACAACAGTCCTGTTGTTCTATACCTGAAAGTTTATTACTGGACAACAGTCCTGTTCTATACCTGAAAGTTCATTACTTGACAAAATTAATGTTCTTTGTCAAACTTAAAAGTTCATAGTTGGATCACTCTGCTGACAATTTTATTGCCTAGATTGGCAGCTGTCTTGCTATGTGAATGCCAGCTGGGTAGTGCAATCTTGTAACATTGCTAGACAGATTTATCATGCCATTTCTGGATGGATTACTGTGCCTAACCTGGACAGCTGTGTGTTATGTGTTCTGTAATAACTGGACAGCAGGATTCATTGTTCTAAGATTTACTTACATACCTTTGTATTAGACTTGTAAATATTTTAAGTGTTTCTAGTAATGTTTAACCACATTGTGGATTCCAGTGCTGACCGCTTTTATATGTTTTGAAAAAAAATACACAGAATCTATATCTTTTTCCCACAGACGAAGTTCGATTTTCAGAGTTGTGACGTTTGGTGTTTTAGAGTTGTGCCCCTTTAATTTGTGAAAAAATTGTAATTGCCATTTGTCTGTCACACATTTTGTGGTTTCTGTGCAATAATAATGGCTGAATCAAATCTTGAAATTTTAATACAATATATATAATGAGAAAACACATGCTAATTTAGATTTTTGGGGTTGTGGCATTTGTCGTTCTACAGATATGCCCCTTTAATTTGTGAAAAATCATATTTTTGGGTGGTTCCATACAATAACCTGAATCAGATCTTTTGAAAAAAGTGGGGGACATAAATTTCCTGAATTTGCTTGTTTTTTTTTGTTTATTTTTAATGTTGGATGAAGCATGTACTGATTTTAAGCCTTGTTTTATTTCAGATGATGATCAAGCCTATTTATTCTCCAGCCAGTCATCCCAACAACCAGATGTTTGCCATACACAAGCAGGTAACATATACAGAATATAGTTCCCTTCTACTAAATAAGCTGCAGATAAGAAAAAGAAGATTGTTTGGTGTTGATTTCAAGGATTTTATACCGGATTGCAAAGTTAGGGGAGAGGTAGTGTAGTGGATGGAGTGTTGGCCGCTCACGCCAGAAGTTGTTGGTTCTATCTCCAACTCAACCTAATGCCTCTCAAAAACAACGCTCTGTACTGGTTTTATTCAGGCGGACTCGAGAGCTGCTCATATAAACTTTTAGCTTTCATTGCAAGCAGGCTAAATAAAAATTAGTATAAACTAACACAATTCCAGATCTGTGGTTTGAGTAAGTATTGGTTGTCTGTAGTCCACAATTTGTGTTTTAAGTCAATTTCTCAGTTACAATTGATGGAATGTGATGGAACTTGGACACAAAAAAACAATAACAATGTGAAACAAGTTATTGCAACTTAGACAAATAACACTCCATGTCATCCTGGGTAGAACCAGTACTAAACCTATGCAGAAAATGTTTCTCAAGGACATCACACACAGCTGTGGTGGAGGATCTAACCCACAACCCTCCAATGATAGAGCCAATGCTCTACCACTGGGCCACAGGCTCCACGTAACAATACATATAGTTCTCTAAGATAACCTGATATGAACTGCAAAGGTTTAGTATTGCCCCTTGTTTGACTTAAAAATTTGTTTTAATATCAGTTTGTCAGTAAATGTTGATGTGAATGGGCTGAAACTTCACCCTTGGTCACTTTTTGGAATATCTTGATAACCAACATTCTGAGGAGTCAAATGGGATATCTTTAGTATGACAACTGGTTATACATCAATAAAATTTCACACTCGTCTCAACTACCATTCAGAGCACTCAATGAGGCAAGTGGAATAAGACTCTTTTTGAATTAAGGAAGAATTCTGGCTCATTTTAGCTCAACTTTTAAGAGGCCTTCCTCAGTGAACATAGGTGATGTTACACCAAGCTCTCAAAGTCGCTCTGCATTGTTAAAAATGTAATTTAAGAAGGGACTGTAGTGCAATTGATGAAGTGTCATAGGTCGATCCTAGGCACACCCTGATGTCCTTTCAAAAACAATATCCAATACTGTTGGTACTGTGCTATGAAATATTTTGAATACTTTTAAAAAAGATGGTACAGTAGATACATGTACACTAAAGATCTGATGATATTTTATTAAGAATTAGATTCACCTACTACTGGACATTGTGTCTATCTTATTTAAAATCTTTAAATTTATAAATGATAATTGTCAAAATTATTCCAACGCTCCTGGAGTGGTACATTCCTTTTAAAATTAGTATGACATCGGTCTTCAATAGGGTATTTTAATTTTATTGGTGCCAGGTAACCCTTTGTTGTTAAAAAATTAGTCTAAGAATGATTTAATTTTTAAAATAATTCAATATAATTAATGAATTTTTTTTTTTTTCCAGGCATTCCATTCTATAGCCAAGTGTGTTGCTGCCCTAACTGTGATGTCACCCAATGAAGCCACGAACGTTGTTAACCAATTTGTCCATGATGTCAAAGTATGAGTTTATATTTTATATAATATTTGTTTTGGTTATAGCTTAATATGAACAGTGATGTGTTTGTAGATTGGCCGTACTACATGTATAAACTATGCAATTTATATTGATATCATCGTGAGTAATGATAAAAATAGGATCAGTGTAGCTTTAATGCAATAACTTGAGTATTAATTTGCTTGGCTCTATTGTGACTATTTATTAGTCGCCCTTTTTTTTACCCTCTCTCAATGTATTATTCAGCAAATCTACATTGTATATCATGTGATAAATTAAAAGATATATAAAGTAGAGTCGTCCAACTTGACATGGTGATGGAGGTAATAAGGAAATTGTGCTTATTTATTGATGTTGGCAGTCAGACCAATATATCAGTAAGAAAGAATGAAAACGTGACAAATAGTGCTAAAATATGGATTCTGTGATAACTTAATGTAGATGTATAAAATTTGACATGGTAATATAGAGGAATGAGGAGAGCATGCACATTATTTCCATTTTCAGATGGGGCCAGTATTGTGATTGCTGTGGCAATAAAATATACTAAAATATAGGCCAAAGTCTTGATCATGTGATTACATCAGAACTATTTTTTGTAGACCAATAAAAGAGAGCAATGAGTAGATTATGTATATCCATTAATTTTAGGTCTGTGACTACCTTGTGTACTTTTTAAGTTATTGCAGGATCAAGGTTTTGAGGACGGAAATCCAACTATTTCCTTAACTATTCAAGTAGTGAAACACACTGTTAGGAGAAGTTGTATTGCCCTGCAAATGAGCATTATGTTTGATGTTTCTTCTTGTATATATGTTAGTTGTTGTTTTTGTTCTTTGCAAGTGGAGAGTGAAATCTGGAATCTCTTTTCCTATTGGGCTGGGGCTGGCTAGCTTAGGTAATGTGTCTTGACTGTCAACACAGGAAGCATGCATTAAAATCCAGCTACAGTCTCTGTGATGATGGATCGTGAACTTTGTTCTACAGCCATGAGTCTCCAACCTTAGAGCATATGGGGAAATAGTTGCAGAGACGTATTAATTGTGTTAAGTACTGGTTAACTGCTTAGCAGATTTACTATTACTCTATATACTTTTGAAATCAGGTGAAAATAAAAAAAACATACCTCACTGTGCATCATGCATGTGTGATGTATGACCAATGCATGTGTCGGTCTTCATGATTACCGTATGCTAACTGTTGTGTGTTCTTTTTCTTCAGAATGCCAAATCCTCAGATTCTATTAGATTGTTTTCTCTACTAGCATTGGGAGAAGTTGGTAAACACATGTAAGTTTTATTGAAATTGAATCATTACAAATTACTGTTGATGACTGGAAATAAATATTATTTTTATTGTTTTTAAAGAATGGAGGGTTGTCCGTGGTCCTAAGGAGCCATCTCATGATCATTTACCTCTCACCGCTAAGGTCAGAGGGTCGAGTCTGACTTGCTCCAATAACTTAATGTGAGAAAGTTTGCCAGTTCCTTATGGTCTTCCTCACCAATAAAACTAGATATGCCATATGAAACCTAAAATGTGTTGGAAATGGCGTTAAACGTCTTTTTTTTTAAGCTATGTGAAAAACATGTCTATTAGAGAATTGTTGGATTTAAACCCAGTTTGCTAAATGCCTAATTAAGCTCCAGAAAATCAAATCTTTTATAATTTCTAAATTTTATTGGCACAATATTCCTAAATGTGTTACTGTACAAACAAAATTATTATGCCATGCAGTCATTATATAGTATCCGAGCATGTTAAGTAACTATTGGATGATTTGATGACAATAATAGGGTTTCCTGGTAAATTATACATTCATGAATTTTATCACGGTAAGTTGTTCTATTGGAAGGACAGTGATTCTACTCAGATTCATTCCAAGTCTTCCTCCACCAATATAACTGGATATGCCATATATTATCTGTAATGGTGTTTGAAAAAAAGTTAAAAAGATTATGTAATAATTTGAAAATTAAAACTATGATTTGGTGATGAATGGATAATTACATGTGTGTATTTAATTTTAGTGACTTGAGCGGACAAGGAGAGATTCAGACTGTGATACTAGACGCATTCTCATCTCAAAATGAGGAAGTAAAAGCTGCTGCATCATATGCTTTAGGTGAGGAATCAGACTGGCTGTTAGATTTTACTCCTGCCTAGTTGTCAAATGCATTTCAGGAATGTGACTTATTAGGCCAAAATTGAAATAATGTTTGTTTGCTCTCTATCTTTAATGTATCCATAAAAAAAATACCTCCTCAAAAAATCCCTTACCCAATTTTGAAAACCAGGTTTAAGTGAGAATAAACTAAAAATATTTTATTGTTGGTCTTATTTGAATGAAATGTATTTGTCAATCCATTCTTTATACTGTTATTATAATTTAGTCTGTTGTACAATAGCAGATGTGTGGATCTAGATATTATATTACTACCTTACAATCTCTGCATCCATCATAGTAATTAATCAATCCGCAGCCTTGTAATGGAGCAGTTAACTTCTGCATGGTTTTCACATATTTAGGAACATTTACTGGCAAAACTGAAATGCAATACGACACTGTTTATCTCTTACATGTATGTTAGAGAACTGGTTTGAGCCCCTGCTCAACAGACTACATTTTAGCTAGTGAAGTAGAACATTTTATTAATAGTTAAAACATTGAATTACATATTTCATAGTATCGAAAAGGTTGAAACAATTAAAAAATAACAAAAAAAATGTATTATTGGAATACATCAATATATTATTAGCAAAACAGTAATTTCAGCAGACTTTCATTTATTCAACATATTTAAGTCTATACTTAAAAACTTAAAACAAAGAAAAGCTTCCAGGTGATTTTAGACTGGCTCCAGAAAAACTGCTTTTGGTTCCTTGAAACTGATTAAAGAATATTTATATAACCAGACTAAATTAAGGTCAATTTTTTTAAAGTTTTTAAGTAAAGCTAAAGAAAATATTTGGGGTCCCATATTTTCCAAGATGCTGTAAAATGACCATGACCTGGGTAGAAGCGCTGTCATGTGTTGAAAACGGAGTTGAACCCCATTTACAAAATAACTAAATGTAGGTGAAACAAGCCTGATGCTATAACATCAAATCCTGCTTAGTTTTACTGAGGTCTCACTCCAGCACCACTGGCACCCTTGTATGAGCTGTTATAAATGTTGTATAAATGTACAAATATAAAAGATCAGCTTGGATCAAAAGCTTTAGGGGGTCGGGGAAGCTTGGGTTTCATCATAAAGCTGTTCACTTACGTTATTCATTTTGTTTTCCAGGGAATGTAAGTGTAGGAAACCTAAACAAATTTTTGCCATTTGTTTTACAAGAGATTGAGAGCCAGCCAAAGAGACAGTATTTACTTTTACATTCATTGAAAGAGGTGAGTTGTCTCGTTTTATTCTCTTATTTATTTCTCAGATGGAAAAATTGAAAGAATAGCATTGATTTGTAGAAAGTTGTAAAACTGAGATAATCTTACAATGAAGCGATCATCCGAGGTCTAAGCCACCATCTTAGTCACTTACCTCTCACTGCTGAGGTCATAGGTTCGAGTTCAACAAGGTCCAAAAACTTTACAGAGAAATGTTTGCGTATATTGTCAGATTCACCATTGTTCTACTTGGATTCATTGAGGTCGTCTTCCTTCAATAAAACTGGATATATAACACCTGAAATGTGTTTAAAATGCTTAGGTGCAGAATGAGATTTTGATTGATTGTAAGAATCATTTGTTCATTCTGTGTTTGAATCTTATAAGCTCAAGCATAGAATCATGATTGGTTCTTTTACTTGAAAATCACTTTTAAAAAGAAGTTAAAATATGTTAATTTACCATCTTCAGAGTAAAGCATGACATTCAGCATAGATTTTATTGCAGTTATCCTTGTTCAGTATGTAAAGAAATATCCTGTGCTGGTAAAATAGCAGTCAGTACTCCCTAATCGATATGCGAGAAAAAAATTTATGAGGTACTAAATGTATATTGGGTGGAATTAAAGTGTATATATATGTATATTACATTTCTTTATCATCATAAATCAAAATTTCAATTACAAACAATTAATTTTGCCCCCAAAAAGGTGTTTACTAAAATCTATTTGTAATGAAATAATTCCCACTGGAAAATACCACTTTCATTATCCCTAGAAACATCTATAAATTACAAGCAAAAATTTGATGTAGCATATTAATAGGGGACTATTTGAAGCAAAAACAATAAGAGATTTCCGTCAATAAATGACCTTTTTGATTTCAGATTATCAGCTGCGAGTCGGGGTCACCAGCAGGGGTTAACACTCTTAAGCCATATGTACAAACCATTTGGTATGTATTATCTCCCTTTAGTTTGAAAAGTTTGTGATAAACTGCTATGGTGGCGGCACAGTGACAGAGTGTGGGAGGTTGTGAGTTTGATCACCAGTTGGATAATTCCGAAGACTTGCAAAAGTAGTTTAAGAGGCTTGCAGCACAAACAGCATGTTACTAATAACCCTTGTTTTTGGGAATCAGAGGAAAATAAGAATCAATTATTGAATCCGATCGGAAGGGACATTTCTATTCACAATTAGAAAATTATCAAACATTTTTCTTAAAAACAACTACGCTTTTTTTAAATCAAAATGTTTATAGTATGGAACTACTGACCATTATAAAAAGTACGAAACGTGTTGGTCAATATCGGACCATCAATCAGCTTGCACTACGATCAATCTTTTTACCATTTTACAATATAGGACTTGTGTCCTTTATTATAGTTCTTCAAATACAGTCCAGGGGTCGTGAGTTTGAATCCCCGCCCGGCAACAATCTCCGTGATGATTGATATACGACATTGTGTCTCATGGTCATTAGTCTCTCACTGCTGATTCAAGTGGGAATGTTATCAGTTACTTGCGGAGATGGGGTGTGCTCGAGTACCGGTTAATCCCAGGAAACAGTAACCGGGTAGGTTAACTGATCGTCTGTTAACCCTCGATGTTATAAAAATGATGCAAAATATTCAATCAATCAATCAAATACAGTCTGTTAGTAATGCTAAGTTTCCTATTTTCACTTAATAAGCCAAATTAACTTAAAACAACATTTTTTATTATAATTGATAATTCAATGAATCTCGTTATCAAAAGTGTCAGATGTCAGAGTATTTCTGATCAATTATAATCAGTTATCATCACATCACTCAATAGCGCTAGGACTGATGGACTTGGACTGTGCGTCTGTATTATTGCACTGGTTTTGTGTCATGTGATGTCTCCAATGTGCTGCTGCAGTATGGCAATTCTTCTGCTTGAATAAACTTGGATTATTCAATCATTTCTCTTGGGAATTTTTACCTGAGGCGTTTGTTCAGTTTATTAAGCTGCATATTGATTTGTGGAAAATGTTTAATTTTCAAAAAAAAAAGTATGCAAGATCATTCCAATGTTCTACAATGTTTAAAAATTGTTTAGAATATCGTGAAAATTTATTTAAATAATAATAGCAAGTAACAAAGATAAAGTGACACAACATGAAAATAAATTGATTGATTGATTGATTGATTGAATATTTAGCATCATTTTTATGCCATTGAAGGCTTAACAGATGATCAGTTAACCTAACTACTGTTTCCTGGGATTAACCAGTACTCGAGCATACCCCATCTCCGCAAGTAACTGATAACTTTCCCACTTGAATCAACGATGAGAGACGAATGATAATGAGACACAATGTCCTATATCAGTCATCACGGAGACTGTTGCCGGGCAGGGATTCGAACTCACGACCCCTGGATTGATAGTCAGGTGCGTAACCGACTGAGCTAATCAGGCCCGGCTGAAAAAAAATTGAATATAATTATGTAGATTGTAACTTTTCTAATTAAAACTTACAACTGAACGCTAATTCAAGCTGACAGTATAAAACACCCTAATTTATTTTCCTGACTACTTCTGTTTCTTTTCTTTCTTCTGTCTTTTTCTTTTCCCTCCTTTTCATTTTTCCTTCCTTTTCTTTTCTTTTTATAACATTATTTTATAGAATACATTCATATCAAAAAAGTTAACTTTTTGTATATTATTAAATGTAATTGCAAAATGTATGTACATGTTTTTTGAAATAATAAAAATTTTAAAAAAAAAGTAATACCTCAATTAGCGACCACTGTAATATGAAACCAGTTATAACTGTTCTTTGTAAATGGTATTATAATGGTAGTTAAACCATATTTCTATAAACTCATTTAAGCAATCAGACTTTCAAGTAGCTCCCATACATCTGTCATTAAAGTAGCTGTCATACAACAAATGGTTACAATTTGAAAATAAAGTGTTTAAAATTTTGAAACAATCATTACATACAGATTGGTAAAATAAATATCTCTTGTTGTATTACAGGACAATGTTGTTCAGCCACTGTGAGTGTCCAGAGGAAGGTACAAGAAATGTGGTGTCCGAGTGTCTGGGTAAACTGACGTTGATGGACCCTCAGGCACTACTGACCAGTCTGAAGCAGTATCTAACCTCTAGCTCCGCTCTGACACGCAGTACAGTCGTAACAGCTATCAAGTTTACCATATCTGATCAGGTACAAGGCAGTTTACGTATTGTTTTAATAAAGTGTCATGTACACGTATATTTCATGTATGTCTGCAGTTGTTCATATGGAAACTTGCCATACTTTAAGTAAAAATTAACAACACTTCTGATATATAACTTGGAAGTAGAGGAAAATGAGAAATCAAAGCAGAAAATGCAAAATTCAGAAACCTCTGCGATTTTCCTAATACTGAAGTTTGACAGAACTGACCAAGAATTTACGAAAAAAAAATTTGGGTGCATACATGTATTACTATATGTAAGATCAAAACAATGTACATATTAAAGAGAAATGTGATTGATCAATTAGGAAATAATTATTAACTTTAATATATATACATGTATGTAAAATGATTGAAAACTGCTTTAAATGACTGTTTAGCTGACAGCTGAAACGTTTAAGCTCGATTTTTATGTAACTTGAGAACCTGAGACAAAATCTCACGTGACCTTTGTGATAACCTTTTGTCCATCGTTGTGCTTATATATTTGTGTGCATGTATCCCTTGTATACCTAATACTGCAATATGCCTATTACCGCGAATGCCCGTATAATAACAATATCCCAGACATGCGTAAAGCTCCAGCTTCCATTAGCGTCGGCATTTGTTTACATTTCATGCCGGCAACTGTTTATCACTTAGCACACTTAAGTAACTTTATTACTGTTGATTATTGATGCCATTATTTACATGGTTGACAAAGTTTTAGACCCGTGATAATAGGTATGATCAGTATAATATACATTTTTTACTTCTTCTCAAAAACTGTAAGCCGATTGTAATGAAATTTTGTATGCAGCTTTAGTACTTAAAATTGAATAATTTGTTGTCAACAGATATGGTTTTTCATGTAATATAACTTAATGATTGATTTCTCATTCTTTAATTTCAGCCTCAAGGTATTGATCAGCTACTCCGCAATTGTATTGGTGATTTCTTAAAAACCTTACAAGATCCTGACCTTAATGTGCGCCGTGTGGCCCTTGTAACCTTCAACTCTGCGGCCCACAACAAACCAGCTCTCATAAGAGACTTGCTAGATAGTGTGCTCCCACATCTGTATAATGAAACCAAAGTCAGGGTATGTATACATGATGCTAACTTAGAACGTAGCAAATAATTATTTAGATTTTTTAGTGATCTTCTTTTAATGTAGCAGTGAAATATTATTCCAAACCATTCTTTATATTGCAGATTTTGAGGCTTGTCTATTGTGGGCCATCAAAAGGAATTGCCCAAACTGACAATCAAAATAGGTGTCCACTAGGCTACATGTATATAGAAATATGTATTTTGTTTTTGTAACATACATGTAGTTGAAATATTAAAACAATGCTATAGATTTATGAAATTAATATTTTAGTCTGTGTCTGACCTACACTGTATCTTTTGCCCACAAATGTCAAATTCTGACAAGTTTCTCAAAGTTATATAATTTAGTCGTAGCCTTATGTTTCGAAAACATATACCCTTTACTACATATATATGCACACTGTTGCAATTAATAAGTGTTCATTTATACATTTGAAACACACAATTTTCAGTTTAGTTCAGTATGTAATTTGATCAATTCACTGGCATAAACCATGAGAATGATACAAGATTTCCAATTTTTACACCATTTCTGCAAAACCTTGCATGAATGTTAACCAGTTGATTTAATTACAGTGGGACTGAACTATTTCTGTAATCTATAGATTGTGATATAGAACAATCAGACATGGTACTTACTGATTTGATTATATTTGTATTTACAGAAAGAGTTGATACGTGAGGTAGAGATGGGTCCCTTTAAACACACTCTCGACGATGGCCTGGATATCAGAAAGGTAAGTTCAACTTGTCATCTCAGTCTGTAACATATCTGACTATTAATCCAGGGGTCACAGTCTCCATGGTGATTGATATACGACATTGTGAGTCATTATCATTCGTCTCTCACTACTAATTGAAGTGGGAAAGTTATCAGTTTCTTGCAGAGATTGCTGGTTAATCTTTCAGGATCCAAGGAAAGAGTGGTTAGGTAAACTGATCATCCGTTAGCCCCAGATGTCATAAAAATGACGCTAAATATTCAAACAATCAATTAGCATGTCAGCTTGGCAATTTTCATTTGTTATTTTGATCTTTTTTGTACAGTGATATACAGACCTAAATATGAACCAGGTTTATTAAAACTGGATATGCTGCATAAAACCTGTCATGTTTAGAAAATGTTAAACCCCATTCATTTTGACTTTTGGCGGACTTATGGCCCGTTAATTGTCATTAAATGTTTAAAATGTAGAACTTGTCAGGACTTCTCCTCTATTCAAGTGTCAGTTTAAAGTCCAGTTATACATCATAGCTAAGTAATCAATGTACCGTCAGGACAACTCCAGTATGAAGTATCAGTTTGAAGTCATGTTATACAGTAATCACTGTATTATGACCACATATTAACTTGATGTCTTAACCCTTTACTTCATATAAATGCCTTTGGACAACTCTAATATTGAAAGCATTAATTCACCACATATCAGCAATGGGTGAATTATGTTTGTATTAACTGAAAGAGTGGAAAACAGTGCAGGAAGTGTTCAGATTGCTCGTTACGAGCAATCTGAACTCTTCCTGCACTGTTTTCAAAGGCCTTCTGTGATTGGTGCGGGAAAACACCTATCTATGGAGTAAAGGGTTAAATCTTGTTTCAAATCTTTCAAGGATGTATTCATGTTCTCGGACACATTTCTAATAATTCAGTTAAATCATTACTGCACATGTACGTAATTAAACTGCACGATTTATTGCAGGCTGCATTTGAATGTATGTACACGTTGCTGGACTCGTGCCTGGACAGGATAGATATATTTGAGTTTCTAAACCACGTGGAGGATGGCCTGAAAGATCACTACGACATAAAGATGTTAACATATCTCATGTTGGTGCGACTCTCACATCTCTGTCCTAGTGCAGTCTTACAGAGTAAGTTTGTATACAACATTTATTACCTGCAGACAAACAGTTCCAAAATAATTATTTTGAATAGGGATAAAGTAAAAAAATTTACAATTTAAAATAGAGTTCTCCGTGGCTGAGCGATCAGAGATGCTGATTGAAGATCACTTACCTCTCACCACTGAGGTCGTGGGTTGGAGCACAGCTCTGTCCAAACATTTAATGTTGGAAAGTTTTCCAGTTATTTGCGGAAGGACAGTGAGTGGTTCCACTCAGATTTATGATTGTTGAAAACTACTGCAAATGACTGATAAAAGGTCAAACACATTTTTTAAAAAATGTTTTTTCCTATCGACTATTAGCTAGCTGGGGACAAAGTCCAAGGAGAGTTATTGCCATGACCCCGGTTGCTGCGGCGTCTGTTGACACCCAGGTTAAACTTTTGCTTTTAAGTTTTAGATATCTTTGCAACCACTCTTTGGATGTGAATGAAACTTTGCATGTGTGTTCACCATCATCAATGGAACACACACAGACAAGAACCATAACTCTGGATTGCATTTTTGGCACAGTTATGGCCCTTTTTGGACTTAGACACCCAGAGTCAAGCTTTGTTGTCTTCTGACAACTCTTGTTTAAGATATACCGCTAATTTCTATACTCTGACTTGATGCAAACAATGCACAGTATAAGCATAATACAATCAATGTTTTTGAAAATATTGTTTAGAAAATGAAATTATCTAGAATAATAGATCAAGTGCTCCAGATACATGTAAGCAATGTTGTTGGTATTTAAGTGTTCAAGTTTCTGATTAAAGCATTGAAATTATAATTACTGTTGAAATAAGAATTAAAGTCGGGCACAATGTAATGGAGTGTTGGTCACTCATGCCAGTGGTTGTGGGTTCGATCCCCATCTCGACCCAGTGCCTCTCATAAAAAACACTCAGTACTGGTTCTACCCAGGAAATGGATTAGAGAGCGGTTAATATAAGGTCTGAGTTTTCATCGCAACTGAGCTAAAATAAATCAGTTTAAATTAAATAAGAATTGAATACTGACATTTTCAGTGTGGACAGGTTTGTTTTGAGTAGTAATTTCATTAAAATGTTATTTTTACCCTTATCATTTTGAAAATAAGCTTTGCATACAAATTAAAGAAAGGGGTAAGAGAAGATTATCTGGAAAAATGTTTACAGAATGGTTTACTTTTTGTTATAAATCTACTCTCTATGCAATATCACAGGACTGGACAGGTTGGTTGAACCACTTAGAGCGACATGTACTACGAAAGTCAAAGCCAACTCTGTAAAACAGGAGTTTGAGAAACAAGACGAATTGAAGAGATCAGCCATGCGGGCAGTAGCAGCATTACTGGTAGTACCTGATGCAGGTGAATTATTATTATTTGGTTATCAGGTTACCTTCATGCAAGAGTGTAATAAATCCATGACATTATTTTGATATTAAACTAGTGTAATATCACTACCGATTCATTGATCAGTGTTCTGTGTAACTCACCTTTCATTTGCTACTTTTTGACTCGCTCGAATATATGAATGACATTGTTTTGTTTTGTTTAAATGACATTATTTTGTTATGGTTAAATGGCATTATTTTGTCATGGTTAAATGACATTTTATCATGGTTAAATGACATTTTGTCATGGTTAAATGGCATTATTTTGTCATGGTTAAATGGCATTATTATTTTGTCATGGTTAAATGACATTTTGTCATTGTTAATTGACATTTTGTCATGGTTAAATGGCATTATTTTGTCATGGTTAAATGATATTTTGTCATGGTTGAATGGCATTTTGTCATGGTTAAATGACATTTTGTGATGTTGCATCATACAAAGATGAATGGAAATTAATATGCCTGGTTTTTTACATTCATGCTCATTTATTTTTAATTTATTAAACTCGTTAGCAAAACTGATGTGATGCTCGTCAGAGCCTCACCTAACATACATTTGCCAACTCATTAATGAATTCAACAGTAATCAAGCACTCATGGAAGATTCTCTGTTTATTAGATAGAAAATGTTGGCATGCAATATTCAAGTTATTGTAAAGAAACAATATTGTCGTGGAAAAGATCTTGACTTGGGGTAAACATATAATCTGGGTTGTGACATGTCAAGTAGTTAATACCTCATGAGGGTCCTACATGACTGAGTGGCCTAAGATGCTGTCTCAAGATCACTTACCTCTGAGGTTGTAGGGTTCGAATCCTGTTCCCTCCAAAAAAAATTAAGTGAGAAGGTTTACCAGTGATTTGCAGAAGGATGGTGGTTTTACTCGGATTCATTCTGAGGTCTTCCACCACTAATAGAACTGGATATGCCAAATATAACCTGAACTGTGTTAAAAATGGTGTTAAACTCCATTAATATGTTTATATTAATACTTTCTGACAGTCAATACCTGTCATCATTTCTGTTTGTCAATTTTTATAAACACCTGTAATATCAGGTTAAAGACTGATGTATGTATATGTTTTTTAAAAAAAGTAAAAATATCCTACTTTGACTACTGCATGTTGTTTCCTTCATGATTTGTGATGTCAGAATATATTGCAATTTCCTGAAAAGCTGTATTTATCAAAAAAGAATTTTGTATCAAATGTAAATATTTTGTAATTAATAATACTGTGGTTCAATGTAAATCTTGCACACTAGAAAGATTCAACAAAAAAATAACTGAATACTGGAAAAAAATAATAAAAAATTGACTCACAAAGTTTACTAAATAATTGTTTCGTTTCAGATAAAAGCCCACAGATGAACGAATTTATGACACAGATAAAATCCAATTCTGATTTAATGGTCATGTATGAAAATATCCAAAAGGATGCGCTAGCATCGTCATCAGATACCGTTGTCATGGACACCAGCTGACATGTCAATTTATGACGTTAACACTTAATAATTGACTGATAAAAGTAATTCATGATGTGTTGATGGAAGAAATGAACTGGGAGCTTGCTGATTTGTTGTTTATCAAAGTCGGAAGACTGCAATTTGTATGTGTATATTGTTTAGTTATTAATCATTATTTTGCGAGTGATTCGATACTGAAACCCGATTGAGTTAAAGGTCAAACCTGCGCTTTTGTACCCTGGTATGTTGCAGATGGCTGGGCATGTTCCAGTAAACAGTCAACTTCGTCTCTTCATGGTGATTTCTGGGTAATAATGATTTAATCTCCCTGGACAGTCAATTATTGATGTTGAAACATTTTGTGTTGCGATAAAACTCGGGACATTCATATGTTGATCTCTAGATTACGATTCTTTACTCTGTATAGTTACCATTTGTATTATAATGACCTCTCTCTCTGTAAAATAAACTAATGAACTATGGACAGCCAAACAGTTGACTTAAACAATAAAAAAATGTCCAAAGATTCTGTAATTCTATTGACATTTTTTGTACATGTAGTTGGGATAACTTAAAGTATTGGCAATCAAAACAGTCACATTGGATGTTTATTAGATTTCTTTTACAGGTATTGGTCAAACCACTTTATTAAAATAATGATATGTGACAAAATTGATCATCTGAAAGCAATGTGCAATTAATAAGACATTTGTGTTACCATAATTTTACTTTTAATTAAGAAAATCATTTGATCATGTTTAAACATCAGTAGTCTTTTGTTAAATGTTTATAACCTTTTCTAACAAAATAGAAGTTCTCTCTTTTGATAATTATCGTCTTTAACATGGAAAGAATCCATTTATGAAATTAAAAAAAAATGATTTTCCCCAAGATATATTCACAGGTAAGTGCATGGATCAATAATGTTTTAGTTGAGTCAGTGTTACATTTTATTTATAATCGTATTTCAAGAACTATGGAATAATTGTTCATATCACTGACATAGTTTCTGCTTTAATTGACACAATTTCAGGTTGCTCAAACTAACTAACTTGTGTCCCCTTCACCCCCCACCCACTGCACCAGCCTGTAACTCTTCAATTTTTATATGTATAATGTTGACTTAGGGTCATAATGTAGGCTTACTTTGGCATTAATACTTACATCGCATAATCTTTTATTTGTCTTTAACTTTATCAAGATGTAATAAGAAACATAATTTATGTGTGGAGATATTGTAAAGAGGAAGGTTTTGTACTTGGTGACGTCATCTGATACATACAGGATGACCGTGTTGATAGTTTACAAAAATTTACTGAAGTGTAAGTTTATCTGTGTGTACATCTGTGTACAATAGACTAGCATAACATGATTTGATAAACAACATATTCTGTAATAGTTACAGAAAATACAAAGTCAGTGTCTAATAGTCTTAGATTTATCAGGTAAGGTAGAGAAAAATTATGCACAAACCTTGGCAAGTGCTATTTTTTTTTTTCAGAGTTAAACCTAATAAAGTTTAAATTACCACGCATTAATATAGTGCTCTATTTGTCATGTCATTATTTTCATGTTTGATCTATTTTTATTTAAAAATCAACAGTTGATTTTAGTCCAACAAACAAACTCATGTGTGTACGTCTTTTAGGTATATGTGCCTGGAAATAGTTCCACATTTGATTTGATGAATTAAAACGAAACAAATGTAGTTTTTATGGAAGTCATTCGATTCTTTTATGATTATTATTTTGTCAGTTTGTCAGTGGTAAAACCAGTGCTTAAATGTGGGTTTAGGACAACGCAGTAACAATAACGTCATCAATATGTGAGTTGCTGCAAGATAAACCTTCCCTGCCGAAAAAGCAAAAGCTTATTTCACCCTGCTTTATTACATATGTATGCAGAATTATACAAAATGATTGATAAAATCAATTAAATGCCATTATATACATTGATTTGCTAATTGATTGCTGTGATAAACACGGGTTAACTAATGAAGTGCTATGGGATACAAGGGAAGATATGGAGTGGTTTATTTCTAAAGTGTCACATTATATAATGGTGCGATTTTTTGCTAAAGTACCCGATATATAATGGTGTGATTTATTGCTAAAGTACCCGATATATAATGGTGTGGTTTATTGCTAAAGTACCCGATATATAATGGTGTGATTTATTACTAAATTGTCGCAATATACAACTGTTTATCACTTGATGTAAACTTAAATCATGCTTATTGATTTGCCCTAGTGTAATACAGTAAAGAAAAGTTAATGAATAAATAATGAAAAAATATGAAACACGCCATGATTATCATTTTATGCAACGGTTTATCAATGTATGCTACTGTTTATCTCTTTAAAAGTTCTCTATTTGATTATGTGTTATGATTAAAGTGCTATAATTTTTATTTGGTTTATCAATGAAACCACTGGATTATCTCTTTGTGCTGTGACATGCAATGGTTTATCAGTAAAGTATGATTATATATGTTGGGGTTTTGCCTCATACTTGTAAGTACCCAGGTGTTGTAATAATTGTTAGTTGCTAAAGAGTTTTGAAGGTTTATCGCATAAGTGTTAGGATAAACAATACTTGATAATTAAGTGCTACAACAAACAATGGTTTATCACATAAGTGCTAGGATAAACAATAATTGATAATTAAGTGCTACAACAAACAATGGTTTATCACATAAGTGTTAGGATAAACAATAATTGATAATTAAGTGCTATGACAAACAATGATTTATCACATAAGTGCTAGGATAAACAATAATTGATAATTAAGTGCTATGACAAACAATGGTTTATCACATAAGTGCTAAGATGAACAATACTTCATAATTAAGTGCTATGACAAACAATGGTTTATCAGATAAGTGCTAGGATAAACAATAATTGATAATTAAGTGCTACAACAAACATTGGTTTATCACATAAATGCTAGATTAAACAATATCTGATAATTAAGTGCTACGGCAAATAATGGTTTATCACATACTTGCTAGAATAAACAATAATTGATAATTAAGTGCTATGACAAACATTGGTTTATCACAGCAGTGCATCAGTACAAGTTGGGAGATGTGTTTATTGCTTGTGTAGTATGTACTGGATTTACTGTGGAACCTTGATTTACTGTTGCAGTGCTGTATTATGTTGATGTTGATGCAACAATGTTACGATTTGTCTTTTTTTACTGTCTTTATGGTTATACTATGTATCTTGAGCAGATTAAATCATGTTTAGACTCCGCTGATGTTTGTGTTTTGTTTTAGCACAAGGTGAACCCTACTTACTTCATCAGTTCTCTACCAAGATTCATTGGAAGTGTTCAAATTACAAAAAAAAACAGTGTAGCAAACAATACTTGAAAATGGAACTAGAGGCTTCCTCGCTTGACGCTCAGTATTTAAAGGATAGTTCTAGGTCTGGTTGGCCCGGTGTGAGTATAATGTGACCGGGTGGGGTATCATACCATGTGTCTGCAGCAAGATACACCAGTGTGGCAGCGCCAAGAAAACTGTCTTAAGTAGACACCGTCAGGATTGAACTTGAAATTGTTGGAAACGACGCTTTACATATCTATGGCACAAGAGGAGAAACCCCTTTCTTGATTAAATGTTCTCTTGATAACCGCTCCCAGTCTGTAGTTATCGATGTGCTCTCTATCCAGCAGATTCGCTGTTTCCGCTGGAGTTCTACAAGGGTCTGTCCTTGGCCATATCCTTTTCTGCATTTATATAAATAATCTTCCAGAACATGTCACCTGCAAAACTCGTCTATCATGGAACACTCACATCGACATGATAAAAATCTAATAGGATTCCTCAGAAGAAACATATATGTACATTCAGAAAATCTAAAATCAACTGCACATAAGACGTTGGCTAGCCCTCTACCCATCCAACTAGAATACTGCTCCCCTATTTGGTCTCTCCGTACGTACACACAAATTTACCAAGTAGATGCTGTACAGAGGCGAGCTGATCGATGGGTTTAAAACGACTTTGTCCGCACTTCTAGTACTCGGACATGCTAAACTATACATCTATTTCTTGTTCCTGCTACACACCATCACGGGTAATTTTGAGCAGTTCCGCACCTGTGTCTGTTAGTAGAAAAGGTTAAAAGGTAAAAGTAGGAATAGTTTTAAAGAAAAGATGAAGAATATTAAAATTGAGTGCGAAGTAGGTAAAATCAGGTTAAAAACAACATTTCAAGGCTTACGGTTTGTTGTGGGGGATGGTGCCGACTGCGAGTTTAAACTTATTGAACTCTCGCATCAATGCAACAACTCTCTACATTGGAGACCGCTTGAAACTCGGGAGGATTGATCAGAGAATGTTCGTGTTGTACCACCAGAAAATACGCAATCCGCAATACTAGACATAGTAGATCGTCACCTACCTTGTCATATCAGTTCTGATTGTTATAAGTACTCTTTCTTCCCAAGGACATTTGTCCACTGGAATGCGCTGGCTCTAGATGTAGCGGCACCGCCCTTGCGAGAGGTGTTTCTAGTTTATTACTATATAAATGGCGTATTGAGTTGGTTCTTTTCCCCGACCATGTTCAATACAATAGTTTTAGTAGACCGAGTAGATGACAGCTACAGCTGAGGGAGATAATTGAAATCACAACAACGAACTTTCCGATTTTTTGGGATCTTTTTAGATGCACATTCACAACGTGGAGATAATTCTTTAGTATGTAGTATGGGCCCAGCTCTCCCGGTCAAGTCCGTTAAATAGCAATGCTGGGAAAGTCACATTTGAGCTCGTTGATTGGTCAGTTGTTTCAACTGAAAGTTTGAAGACGTCAAAGTTTAAAATTCCCTGCTTTTTCATTGGCGTGTGTGTGTGGCTAATATACCTGTAGTGCGTTTCACAAAATAGCTGATGAAAAAGTCATCGTAAATATAACCCATCAAGTATTCATTATATGGATCACTTTTCAGTGATTGAAATTAAAAAAAAAAAAAAGTATTCATAATAGTTCTAAGATTCATCTGAAAGAACTTTAGCTCAAAACACGCAGAAAAATTATATATTTTCTGGAAATACAATTATTTTAAACGTCGATAAAAATTTGAACATACAAATAAGAAATTGTCAAATTAACTCACGGTGATATTTGTCGTGAGTTGTTTTGTGAAACACAGCACAGATTCGGGAGATATCAGGTTCTGGGATCATGAGACTGCCCTGGATATTACAGTAAACACACTAGCTACGGTGCGGTATGGTTAGTTTAGTGACAACGTAGCTGGTATTGGACTTTTTACTTGACAAGAACAGCAGTACGATTTGGTCTGTATTTCTGTAATTTGATCCACAAAGCATGTTCGGAAAACGGAACGTAGTCTCAATGTCTAAGGTGTCCTTGCAAGACACTTACTAGAGGTCTGAAGACCTCTCCAATACATCAATGTATCAATCCGTGATGAATGTGTAAAAGGGAGATAACTTAAGAACGTGAGGGAAGAATGTCCGTGTCCACTGGGTGTCTGTACTGTGCACACATGTTGACTAGATTATGGAAGAAAGTGCCGGAGAGTGGCCACATAATTGTGTGAGCACGAAAGTGGGGGATTCCATCTTTCGTGCCTCCTGAAAAGGGCTTCCGCTGGTTATATCGAAACAAAACAGACCCTTTAATTTTGAAAAGACAACGAAAAGCCTTCAACCCTTTAATAAGACAGCGCAACAAACCCCTTGCCGCCGTCACATGGTCATTGTTAATATTATACATTCTTAACCTGCAGAGTTTCTACCATCATTGGTTATCATTAAGAAAGCGTGTTTCAACAATTTTCTGAATGAGCGCCAAGCAATTCGACCCTGACGAGACTTCAAGTAACTTGATGTCTACATTGAGAGTCAAAGCGATGTCGACCACGACCAAACTTGAGTTACTCAGTGTCTACATTGAGATTCAGAGTGATGTCGGCTGTGATTAGACTCGGCGTTACTCTCTATGTCTACAATGGGCGCCAAACAATTCGACACTGACCAGACTTCGAGTTACTCGGTGTCTACATTGAGATTCAAAGTGATGTCGGCTGTGATTAGACTCGGCGTTACTCTCTATGTCTACAATGGGCGCCAAACAATTCGACCCTGACCAGACTTCGAGTTACTCGGTGTCTACATTGAGAATCAAAGCGATGTCGACCGTGATTAGACTCGGAGTTATTCTCGATGTCTACAATGAGAGCCACTCAATTCGACCTTGATCCTCGGTGTCTACAATGAGAGCCACTCAATTCGACCTTGATTCTCGGTGTCTACAATGAGAGCCAAGCAATTCGACCCTGACCCTCGGTGTCTACAATGAGAGCCAATCAATTCGACCCTGATCCTCGTGTCTACAATGACAGCCAATCAATTCGACCCTGATCCTCGGTGTCTACAATGAGAGCCAATCAATTCGACTCTGATCCTCGGTGTCTACAATGAGAGCCAATTAATCCGACCCTGATCCTCGGTGTCTACAATGAGAGCCAAGCAATTCGACCCTGATCCTCGGTGTCTACAATGAGAGCCAATCAATTCGACTTTGATCCTCGGTGTCTACAATGAGAGCCAATCAATTCGACCCTGATCCTCGGTGTTTACAATGAGAGCCAATCAATTCGACTTTGATCCTCGGTGTCTACAATAAGAGCTAATCAATTCGAGCCAATCAATTCGACCCTGATCCTCGGTGTCTACAATGAGAGCCACCCAATTCGTAAAGTGTATCAAGGTATTATCACTCCATGTCTTTTAAACAGAACCACACTAGGAATATTACAAGTATTCTTTCTTCCCTCTTAGTACAGTGGAATTTGCTACCTGTATTGCTGCAAGACTTCAAACAATTCAAGCTTGCAGTTAGCCAGCTCCAGCACACCAAACCATGAGCATTTTGAGATTTTTTTAAACGTTCTTTTATCCTGTTGCACTATAATACTTAAACACCTTTTACCCGTCTAATTATACTTTACTTTTGTGCTACTAACTTTAGACATGACCCACAATTTCCCAATTTTCCTGTGGCAAAATACAAGTTCGACACTGATCAGACTTGATTTAAACAATAGTTATTTGTTATCAACATATCACAAATACATATATACAATACACAGCAATACGTAACATCAGACTTAAGAAGAAAGCTATTTCTAGCTTGTACAGTCTCTGTTCTTCGAGGTAATTGGTGTCTACTTGGTTTGTAAAGAGAACCATATACGTGAACAGTAAAGATTTGAGATAAAATGGAATACGTTTATAATGACAAATTAAACGTGTGCACCTTGATTAAAAATATGAATTAAACAGGTTTGTTGTTTTTGCAGTATGCATGTGCCCCAAGGTAAATGGCTTTATTGTCTGTCCGTACCGCATATGTCTTGACACTATCGATTCGCCATGCTGCTAGAGCCAAATGTTATACTTTCTTCACGTTGTTGAAACTTCAAATCTTTGAACATTCGGATCGTTTCATTTCTCATCTTTGGTTCTTAATCGACTATAAAACCGATGTCAAAATGATTACTGTAATGAAATATTGTCAAAATGATTAAATGAACGATTTCGTCGCTCTAAGTGTCGCCCAAATGGCACCCGCGTCAGTTGCGTAATAGTTGGCGAATTATCAACCGCCGAGCTAATTGGCGATGCAACGTCGCGTTATGTTCCTGGTGAAAGTTTCAGGGGAAATCAAATCAAGAAAGATTATTAGCAAATATTACTGATTGAAATGTAATTGAGTTTGATTTACTTTATGATAATTCTGTAGAAGACATTGGTACAAACGTAAAAAGTACGTTCGCCGGCAATAAAGAAATAAAGTGTAAACCAAATTACACATTCGGCCGATGATGGATTACGGTACAAGTTTGATTAGAAATCGCAATATCCAATAAACCAGGGGACAACTATAGGCCGTTTTTGGTCGAACACTATTAGTCAATCAGGAAAGAAATGTACGATCTGGACCACTAGTAAGTGTTCGATCCATTGGCCAATTTCAGTTAGGGGTCCAATGCCGACCAATTTTGGGCTGCTAGTAATTTTCTATATGTGTGTATGTGGAGAGACGTTTTACCTTTCTTTTGCAGGATGTGTTATAGTATGCTAACAATACATTGTACTAAAACAGACACTTTTTTTTCTCGAAATCTCAAGAAGTCCGCATATTCCAAATACTGTGGCCTGGCGGGGTTCGAACCCGAGATCCCTGGACTGACAGTCAGACTTATCCATACACTCATGTTATCAACATTTCAAAATTTGTTTTAAATTAAACGTTCTTTTGTATTTTAAAAATATAAGCGATTTGAAGATTAACACAGTTTTCAATATAGACGCAAAATTTTCAAATTTTAACAATTAATTTATTTAATTAATAATTACAGTATATGTGATCGTTGATCAATTTAATACCAAGATAAACTTAAAATTTTAAAGAAGCAACTTTTACAATAATTGATGGAGGAAACCTAAAATTTAACAAACACGCGTGCGTACGTCCGTGCGTGCTTTATAATAATGTAAAAAACTGATATATACATCCACACACACACATATATACATGTACTTGTTTACTTCTTTTGTTTATATGTTAAATTAATGTTGTTCTTAGTAAATATCTTGAGAGTCTCATGGAAGATTGAATTTATTAAAATGAGTTCTTTCGTTAATAAAAGTCTTTATTATTATTATTATTATTATTATTATTATTATTATTACTATTATCATTATCATTATCATTATCATTACCATTACCATTACCATTACCATTACCATTACCATTTTCATTATCATTATCCTTATAATAATCGTTATTATTATTATAATTATTATTATTATTATTATTATTATTATTATTATTTTATTTCTTTTATTATTATTATTATTATTATTATTATTATTATTATTATTATTATTATTATTATTATTATTTCTATTTTCTTTCATTAAGCTGAAGTCATGTTAACTACTGTATAACATCATGATGCTATTACTGTAAATAGATTGAGTGTAATGAAATTCATATACATACGAGTATTGTACGGTGTATATACTCGTGAAGCAGCAGTATTGACTTCATCAAAAAGTAATCTTGAACAATTAATAAGCACACATCAGATAGTATTAATTGGAAGGGCGCGCACTGTGATATATTATAGTAGGAAGTACCGCAACAGTAGGAGAAGGCGTGTTTAAATAAAACACACTGTGGTGTTATTGTCGTGAGGTCATTTTCTTAGCTAGAATGCAAATAAAGTCCAAAGCTTATTTTAAGCGATCTCGGGTTTATTTGCTGGATAGAACCAGTATTGAATGTTTTTAGAGGAAATTGGGCCGATCTTTGGATCGGACTCACGACCAGTGGCATGGGCGGCGACCACACTATCCACTTGTTTGTATGCTCAGTTCCGCTCTTTGTCTGGGATTATGTTTAGTAAATTCCTGCGTTATGTATCGCGTAAGCGACTAGGCTATCAAACTTTATAGCCTTAACTCCTGACTCCAAATCTAAAACAAAACCACAGCGGTGGTCAAGCAATAGAGCGGCCGCATCGCATGCGAAAGGTCGTAGGTTTGATCTCCGACCGGGTCATACTATAGACGTGAACAGTGGCACTACAGCTTCCTCTCTCTCTGCGCTTGAAGCATTTAGAGGGTAGTTCCAAGTATGATCGGTCCAACAACAACAACAATAACAACAACTACAACAACAACATCAACAACCAATTCTTAATCCCACTGAGTCGAATTGCACACACGCATGCACGCATGAGTTACATAAGAGTTTGGTGGGTTAGTCCCAGGGTTACTATTGACAATACATGCCCGCTCTGTATGAACTTATGACTTAAAGTTTATAATAATTTATTTAAGATTGATTGCGATGAAAGCTCAGAGCTTATATGAATCGCTCTCGAGTTTTTCTTCCTTGGTAGAACCAGTTATGAGTGTTGTTTATGAGAAGCATTGGGGTCGAGCTGGGGATTGAACCGGCAACCTCTGGCGTGAGCGGCCAACACTCCGTTACACTACCGCTTTTGCTTGTGAAGAAAATGTTAGACGATACGGACAATTGTTTTGAAGCGTGATAGCAAGAAAGCACGTTTTACATTCACGTTTTACATTCATGTTTACGTTTTACATTCATGTTTACGTTTTACATTCACGTTTTACATTCACATTTAACCTTCACGGTTTACATTCACGTTTAACATTAACGTTTTACATTCACGTTTTACATTTACATTTTGCATTTACGTTTAACATTCATGTTTTACATTCAAGTTTTACATTCACGTTTTACTTTCACGTTTAACATTAACGTTTTACTTCACATTTTACATCTACGTTTAATATTAACGTTTTACATTCACGTTTTACATTCACGTTTTACATTCACGTTTAACATAAACGTTTTACATTCACGTTTTACATTTACGTTTAACATTCAGGTTTTACATTCACGTTTTACATTCACGTTTAACATTCAAGTTTTACATTCACGTTAAACATTCACGTTTTACATTCACGTTTTACATTCACGTTTTACATTCACGTTTAGCATTCACGTTTTACATTCACGTTTAACATTTACGTTTTACATTCACGTTTTACATTTACGTTTAACATTCACGTTTTACATTCACGTTTTACATTCACGTTTTACATTTACGTTTAACATTTATGTTTTACATTCACTTTTACATTCACCTTTTACATTCACGTTTAACATTCACGTTTTACATTCACGTTTAACATTAACGTTTTACATTTACGTTTTGCATTCACGTTTAATATTCACGTTTTACATTCACGTTTTACATTCACGTTTAACATTAAAGTTTTACATTTACGTCTAACATTCACGTTTTACATTCACGTTTTACATTCACGTTTAACATTCATGTTTAACATTCACGTTTTACATTCACATTTTACATTCAAGTTTAACATTCACGTTTTACATTCACGTTTTACATTCACGTTTTACATTTACGTTTTACATTCACGTTAAACATTCACGTTTAACATTCACGTTTTACATTCACGTTTTACATTTACGTTTTACATTTACGTTTTACATTCACGTTTTACATTCACGTTTTACATTCACGTTTTACATTTACGTTTAACATTCATGTTTTACATTCACTTTTACATTCACCTTTTACATTCACGTTTAACATTCACGTTTTACATTCAAGTTTAACATTAACGTTTTACATTTAAGTTTTGCATTCACGTTTATTATTCACGTTTTACATTCACGTTTTCCCTTTCACGTTTAACATTCACGTTTTACATTCACGTTTTACATTCACGTTTTACATTCACGTTTAACATTCATGTTTTACATTTAAGTTTTACATTTACGTTTAACATTCACGTTTTACATTCACGTTTTACATTCACGTTTAACATTCACGTTTTACATTCACGTTTTACATTCACGTTTTACATTCACGTTTAACATTTACGTTTTACATTCACGTTTTACATTCACGTTTTACATTCACGTTTAAAATTCACGTTTTACATTCACGTTTTATATTTACGTTTTACATTCACGTTTAACATTAAAGTTTTACATTTTACATTCACGTTTTACATTCATGTTTTACATTCAAGTTTTACATTCACGTTTTACATTTACGTTTAACATTCATGTTTTACATTCACGTTTAACATTAAAGTTTTACATTCACGTTTTACATTCACATCTAACATTTACGTTTTCATTTATGTTTAGATATGTTAATCAAATCTGATATTCTTATAGTTATATTAAATAGAAAAGTTCAAATGCCAGCTGTCTCTTGTCTGCAAATAAGCTACAATTCACAAATCACGTTTTGTATTTTTTGTTTGCTTTTTTTCTTCGTATGTTCTGAGAAACGCCCATTTCAATTTAACAAAGCAATAGATAAGCTATACTGTAGGCTATGTACGTTGGTGAATTCACAAATCTAAACATGTCTTCGATTTTTTTAAATCTAAAATGAATGCGTCATGAATTGAGTTTCTGAACGACAAAAAATAAATGAAACTATTCAAATATTTTCTCTTTGTTATAAATGATAAAGCTTGTTAGTAATGAATTTAATTGTAATCTACGTGAATAAATTATTGACCTAAACTACGGAATCACTTTGTATTTGTTCTCAGCAGATGCGCGCGCACGTGAGTTGCACGTGCTGGAACGTACGCAGAAGTGATTACGTCATCGAATTAAGTGTTCTTGCCGTCTGATGGTATAATTTGAAAAAATCTTAAAACGAGTCTTAGAAAAAGATAATTATAATGTTCCTTTTCAGGTGCTCCAATCGATATTTGATAAAATCGATTGAAATAATTGGTTAAATGTCTAACGACGGAAACATTAACGTACAGATTACACTGCAAACAAAATATTGGTCGGACTTTATATATAAAATCATGTTACACGTTTGTTTGTTTGTTTGTTTGTTTGTTTGTTTGTTTGTTTGTTTGTTTGTTTGTTGAGAGAGAGAGAGAGAGAGAGAGAGAGAGAGAGAGAGAGAGAGAGAGAGAGAGAGAGAGAGAGGATGGATGGATGGATGGATGGATGGATGGATGGATGGATGGATGGATTTTCTTTATACACATTTTGGTGGTGTGTTATTTGTGTGTCTATTTGGGGCGGGTGTTATCAAGTTTTTAGTTGTTTCAACAGTTCCTGTGTCTGGGTTTTGTTTTAAATGATTAATGATATATATATTGTGGGTGTACGTACGTTGCAGCCATAACATTTGAACGCCTTTCTATGTGAATTACTTACAGTTTTATGTATAGCCTAGGTATTAAAAATATACGATCATATACATAAGCGATGATTGTCTTTTAAATAGTTCAGACGCAAGAGATAATCCTAAATGATCGAAACAGGCCTAGAGATTTAGCTTGCATATTATATACTCAAGTTGAGATGTTGAGAGGTGAGTGAGGGGACCGGGGTTTATAAATGGAACTTAACCTATTCCAGGTAGATACGAACAGCTACAGTAGTGTACATGTATTGCCGGAGTGTGTTGTGTGTCCCTCAGCATCATTTCAAACAGTCGTTCGATCATACTTTAAACAATAATATAGAGTTGCCTCACTGGAATACCATATCTGGGCACGGCTATCTCAGTCGATGACGCGTCCGACTGTCAATCCATGAATCTCACACCTGTGAATATGTAGGGAAGTAGTCATTGTCTTGTACAGATACCTGTTTAGGGGATTTCGTGAATTATAGTTAAGAACACCCAGACCTACGTTATATATGAAAAGGCGCACATTCATATATAAACAAACGAACTAGAATATTATGGTACGAAACCCCACCCAGTCACATTATATGGCCACTACGTTGTGTCCTACCACCACAGGACGTCCAGTTCTAGATTCAACCTGTAAACACTGAAAGTCAAGCGAAGATATCACTGTTTGACCATTGTTTTAAGTATTTAACTCGATATGACCTCGATCAGAGGGCCAGACACATTAACCATAACCGTATATATAAATGTCCGAACACATTGACCCTGGTCGTGACAGGCGACGTTTGCTCGACCGCGGAGCCACAGCCTTTATATACTAATAGTATAAGTACTTTGCACCGATATCGTAACGCTGGTCTAGTGGAACAACGTCCGCATCGCACGCGAAATGTCGCGAGTTTGTTCTCCGTCCAGGTTATACAAAAGACTTGAAAAATGATACTAGAAGCTTGCTTGCTTGGCACTCAGCATTAAGAGGATAGTTCAAGGCCGGGTCGGCCCGATGTCAGTATAATGTGATTGGGTGGAGTATCATACCATGTGTCTGTGGCATGATACTCCAGTGTGGCAGCGCTTATAATACTGTCCAAAGTACAGACGTTGTTGCGATATGAAAACACCATACAACACCATACAACACCTTACAACACCATACAACACCATACAATACCAAACAACACCATACGACACCATACAACACAATACAACACCTTACAACATCAAACAACACCATACACCTAAAACACCATACAACACCATACAACACCTTACAACATCAAACAACACCATGCAACACCAAACAACACCTTACAACACCATACAAGACCATAAAACACCATAAAACACCATACAACACCTTACAACACCATAAAACACTATACAACACCATACAACACCATTCAACACCTTACAAATCCAATCAACACCATACAACACCATACAACACCATACATCTCCTTACAACACCATTCAACACCTAACAACTCCTTACAACACATTTCAACACCTTACAGCACCATTCAACACCTTACAGCATCATACAACACCATACAAAACAATACAACACCATACATCTCCTTACAACACCATACAACACATTACAACACCTTACAACACCTTACAACACATTTCAACACCATACAGCACCAACCATTCAACACCTTACAGCACCATTCAACACCTTACAGCACCATACAACACCATACAACACCTTACAACACCTTATAACACCTTACAACACCAAACAGCACCATACAACACAATACAACACCATACATCTCCTTACAACACCATACAACACCTTACAACGCCATACAACACATTTCAACACCATACAGCACCATTCAACACCATACAGCACCATTCAACACCTTACAGCACCATACAACACCATACAACACCTTACAACACCATACAACACCTTACAACACCATACAACATCTTACAAAACCTTACAACACCTTTTAACACCTTACAACACCAAACAACACCATACAACACAATACAGCGCCATACATCTCTTTACAACACCATACAACACTTTACAACACCATACAACACCTTTCAACACCATACAGCACCATACAGTACCATACAGCACCATTCAACACCTTACAACACCATACAATACCTTACAACACCTTACAACACATACAACACCTTACAACATCTTACGACACCAAACAACACCATACAACACCTTGCAACACCTTACAACTCCAAACAATACCATACAATACCATACAACAGCATACAACGACCACAGCAGCATTGTGCTGGTGCTTACACTTTACAGTACGTATTCCATTTTCTCAACGATTCATTTATGTTTGAATATTGTTGTTGTAGACTCGAAATACTTTGATATTCGTTTTTCGTCTGGCGTTATTCCACATCAAACGAATCCCACTACTAACCCGCTCTCAGCCTCCAATATTGTAATGGTGCACGTTAAACTGACTTCTCATTGTTGTCTTGGGATGGGGTGATTTCGGGTTCTTAAAGACAGACTCAAGAATTCTAATAACGGTATATTCAGTTTAGTTGAAACTTATTTATTTTACTTCGATTGTGAAACAAGTTCTTACAACTTAGGCAAATCACGCTCGAAGTCTTCCTGGTTATAACAAGTACTAAGCATATGAGGAAAAGTGTCTTGCTCAAGGACACCACTCATAGCCGTGGCGGAGTATCGAACCAACGACCCTCCGATCGTGGGTTCGGTTCTCTACTACTGGACCACGCGCTCCATGTATATTCAGACATGGAGATTCTAAGAGATTAAGTTTAAGTGGAGATCTAACGCCTTTCTCTTTAATTTCACAAAATTCGTCATATTCTAAATCGACCCTTATATTTGAAAAAAACAATATTGTGAGAAGTACGTCTTTAAAAGTGTTTAACATCCAATTATAACATCCACTCTTATAATCTTCGTAATAACAACCGTTATGAATTTATATTTCTACGGGTATCACGGTGTAATCGCGGGATCACCGGTAAGCAAACCACTGCATGTTGAAACCATGCTATTGACTTTGACCTTTTGTACACAAAGACATTCAATTGCTTTGTTATTCACACGGACGCGGAGCAAGAAAACGCACAGATGCGCGAACGTACGCATGGCACGTGCGAGGCACAGCAAATTGCGACAACAAAACACAATTTTGACTATTCCATTCCCACCGAACATCTCAAATCTGTTATAGTTTTTGATTTCATCAAATAATTGGAAATATCTATTACGTGGACCAATATTTGTCAATTCGACAAAAAATCTTTGCTCTGAATCTCGCAGCTGAAAAGGGACGTATGCATAACACGTGCTTGGCAGAATGCGCACGCGCAACTATGAATTATAATTTCAAAATGTCTGTAGGTCGCGAATTTCCTCTAAAGCCTTGTGAATATATGCCTATTAAATTTCACCGATGAATTTCAAGTTAAGACTAATTCATCAACAAGAGCTGGGCTATCAATTGTAAAAGTTATTCATTGTCAAAAGATATTAAACCTCGTAAACACGACGAATTCAAACTCATTTTGCGACACGTGTAGGAACTTCCGCTGAACGTCTGCAGATTCCTCCGCCGTGGTAATTAGTCCCGTTAGGCTGAATGATAACCTTGGAGTTTGATAAAGGGTCACGTGTGCACTATTTTACGATTTCTATTCTGGAAATATCTACCACCTGGACGAAGTAACAAAGGAAACTGTAGAATAATAATTATAGAGTTATGAAGATCCATTGTTCTGTGCAGTTCACAGTAATAATCACAATGACCCACATGATTTGCATTTTTTCTACTGTTCGTCACAATGATGATAACTTAAATACCATATATATATTTGAGTAAAATGGAGCAGACATCAGTTTCCCGTGATAAAACAAACATCAGTAACTCGTAATAGAGCATACATCAGTAACCTGTGATAGAACAAACGTCAGTAAACCGTGATAGAACAAACATCGGTAACTTGTGATAGAACAAACGTCAATTATCCGTGATAGAACAAACGTCAGTAACAACATGAAAGAACAAACATCAGTAACCCGTGAACGAACAAATTTTAGTTATTCGTGATAGAACAGAAATCAGTAACCCGTGATAAAACAAATGTCGGTAACGCGTGATAAAACAAACGTCAGTAACCCGTGATAGAACAGACACCAGTAACCCTTGATAGAACAAACGTCAGTAACCCGTGATAGAACAAACGTCATTAACCCGTGATAGAACAAACGTCAGTAACTTGTGACAGAGCAAACGTCAATAACCCGTGATAGAGCAAACATCAGTAACCCGTGATAGAACAAACGTCAGTAACCCGTGATAAAACAATCATCAGTAACCCGTGATAGAACAAACGTCAGTAACCCGTGAAAGAACGCACATCAGTTACCCGTGATACAACAAACGTTTGTAACCCGTGATAGAACAAACTTCAGTAAATTGTGACAGAGCAAAAGTCAATAACCTGTGATAGAGCAAACGTCAGTAACCCGTGATAGAACACAGCACAGTAACCTGTGATAGAACAAAAATCGGTAACCCGCGATAGAACAAACGTCGGTAACTCGTGATAGAACAAACATCAGTTACCCGTGATAAAACAAACATCAGTAACCCGTGATAGAATAACATCAGTAACCTGTGAAAGAACAAACATCAGTAACACGTGATATAACAAGCATCAGTAACCTGACCTGTGATAGAACAAACGTCAGTAACCCGTGATAGAACAAACATCGGTAACTTGTGATAAAACAAACGTCAGTTATCCGTGATAGAACAAACGTCAGTAGCAACGTGAAAGAACAAACATCAGTAACCCGTGATAGAAAAATTTTTAGTAATTCGTGATAGAACAGACATCAGTAACCCGTGATAAAACAAATGTCGGTAACACGTGATAAAACAAACGTCAGTAACCCGTGATAGAACAGACACCAGTAACCCGTGATAGAACAAACGTCAGTAGCCCGTAATAGAACAAACGTCAGTAACCCGTGATAGAACAAACGTCAGTAACTTGTGACAGAGCAAACGTCAATAACCCGTGATAGAGCAAACATCAGTAACCCGTGATAGAACAAACGTCAGCAACCCGTGATAGAACAATCATCAGTAACCCGTGATAGAACAAACGTCAGTAACCCGTGAAAGAACGAACATCAGTAACCCGTGATACAACAAACGTTTGTAACCCGTGATAGAACAAACGTCAGTAAATTGTGACAGAGCAAACGTCAATAACCCGTGATAGAGCAAACGTCAGTAACCCGTGATAGAATACACCACAGTAACCTGTGATAGAACAAAAATCGGTAACCCGCGATAGAACAAACGTCGGTAACTCGTGACAGAACAAACATCAGTTACCCGTGATAGAACAAACATCAGTAACCCGTGATAGAATAAACATCAGTAACCTGTGAAAGAACAAACATCAGTAACACGTGATAAAACAAGCATCAGTAACTCGTGACAGAACAAACAGTAACCCTCGATAGAATAAACGTCAGTAACCCGTGATAGAACAAACGTCAGTAACCCGTGATAAAACAAACGTCAGTAACTTGTGATAGAACAAACGTCAGTAACACGTGATAGAACAAACGTCAGTAACCCGTGATAGAACAAACACCAGTAACTCGTAGTAGAACAAACATCAATTACACGCGATAGAACAAACGTCAGTAACTCGTGGTAGAACAAACGTCAGTAACCTGTGATATATTAAACATCAGTCACTCGTGATAGAACAGACATTATAAACCCGTGATATAGCAAACATAAATAACCCGTGATAGAACAAACCTCAGAAACCTGTGATAGAACAAACATCAATAATCCATGATAGAACAATCATCGGTAACCCGTGATAGAACAAACGTCAGTAACTCGTGATAGAATAAATATAAGTAACCCGTGATAGAACAAACATCAGCAACCCGTGATAGAACAAACATCAGTAACCCATGATAGAACAAACGTCAGTCACTCGTGATAGAACAAACGTCGGTAACTCGTGATAAAACAAACATAAGTAACTCGTGATAGAATAAACTTCAGTAACCTGTGATAGAACAAACGTCCGTAACTCGTGATATAATAAACGTCAGTAACTCGTGATATAATAAACATCAGTAACCCGTGATAGAACAAACACCAATAACCCGTGATAGAACAAACATCAGAACAAACATCAGTAACCCGTGTTAGAACAAACGTCAGTAACCCGTGATAGAACAAACATCAGTAACACGTGATAGAACAAACGTCAGTTACCCGTGATAAAACACACATCAGGAACTCGTGTAGAACAAACATCAGGAACTCGTGATAGAACAAACATTAGTAACTCGTGATAGAACAAACGTCAGTAACCCGTGATCGAACAAACGTCAGTAACCCGTGATAAAACGCACATCAGGAACTCGTGATAGAACAAACATCAGGAACTCGTGATAGAACAAACATTAGTAACTCGTGATAGAACAAACGTCAGTAACCCGTAATAGAATAAACGTCAGTAACCCGTAATGGAATAGACGTCAATTTTCGTGGACGTTATGCCAGTATACTGTGATAGAATAAACGCCAGTCAAACAGTAGAAGAACAAAAGCCATTTACTCGCGTTGAAATAAACACTAGTGAACTGTGATGGAACACACTAGTGAACTGTGATGGAACACACACCAGTAAACTATGATTGAACACACACCAGTAAATTGAAATGGAACACACACTAGTGAACTTTGATGGAACACACACCAGTCAACTTTGATGAAACACCAGTAAACTGTGAGGATGGAACACACACTAGTAAACTGTGATGGAACACACACCAGTAAACTGTGATGGAACACACACCAGTAAACTATGATAGTACACACACCAGTAAACTGGGATAGAACACACACTTTCTAACTGTGATTGAACACACGCCAGGAAACTGTGATGGAAAACACGCCAGCAAACTGTGATGGAACATACGCCAGTCAACTGTGATGGAACACATCAGTATACTGTGGTAAACTGTGATTGAACACACACTAGTAAACTGTGGTGGAAAACACAAGTTAACTGAGATGGAACACACACCAGTAAACTGTGAAGGAACACACGCCAGTAAACTGTAATTGAACACACACCTGTAAACTGTGGAAGAACAAACTCCAATAACCCTTATTAGTTCTTGCACGGGTGACATTTGTAAGTTTATCGTGGGTTACTTATATTACGTGCGTTTAAAGATGCATTACAATAACTTTCTGTTCTATCCCTCCCGACAGTTTCTCGGTCGATAACGACAACCATGCTGTGTACTGTTCAGTCAATGACCATTGACGTTTATTGAACCACAAAGAGGAAGGTCCCATTCGAAGATAATGATTGATTTCGTCCTTGTAGCTTGTCTTATACATGGATTATTTATGAGAAATTCGTTGGTCGGCATTTTCCGTTTTAGCATAACCCGATACTGGCCAATGAGTGACTTTATCGCGGGATGCGATTAAGTATCTGGTCAACAAAATTAGTCCAGTAGAATGAGAGAGAATATAGACTGAACTTTGCAGTAGAGTTGATACAAGGTTTTATGCTTAGCACTGGTTGTACCCTGGGCCTTAATTCATCAATAATTTGAGTCTGAATCCGATCTTTGTAAAACCCTGCAAACATACAATAATGGGTAATAAGTGTGATCCTGTAACGTTTTCTGTTTTATAATCATTAAAATTGCTTGTTTCTTCAATTAAAAATAGTGATTTGCTTGTTTCGTAGATGTTATTTGAATCTTAAATTTTTGACAATTTGATCCTGAGTCTAAATCACAGACTCAAAATCGTCCCATTGGTGCAATAAGGTACCAAGTGTATATGAAATAAGAAAGCACTTGGTACTTTTTAGCACCAATGGGGCGAAATATTGATGAATTTAGGTCCAGGAAGCCTTTGAGCGTGGTTTGTATATGTTGTAGTAACCATGGAAATAAACTAGATAAGTTTAAAGTAAAGGGTGTCAGGTGTGTTGCATTTCCCATTGACTCGTGAACACGAAACTACAAGTTTCTTCTTTTATTTTCGCTTTTATCAAATACCAAATATTATAGCAAGAAATATATATGTACACAGTGAGTTAAACGTGTTATTTAAAATGCGAAAGTAATCCTTAATCAGACTTGGACTTTCGTGATACTTGTATTTCCATAAAGGAATTCAGAAAATCAATGCAGTCAGAGGAAATGTCAAGTTGCACAGTAAGGATTTAAGGATTTGCAAATAGCTTATGCTCTACATAATTTGCTCCGCTGAATCTAACACTGGTATCCATCTAGTCAGGACTAGTCAAAGTTAGCGGACAAGTAAGAGAAGAAATATCACCAAAACCAGCGATTACAAAATATGATCTCAAGTTCTCAACCTTTACAACCTGACAGACTATCAATGATACATGTTTAACATCACTAGCTTGATTTTGTTTCTCAACTTGACTTCAAATAGTCTTTAAGTTTAGCACAATCTATCCAAAGTCACATCTCACAGCTTTAAACAGACTAGTTTAGATATTGCAATGTAAATACACCATCATTTGTGGATCAAGGGAAGCTATTAATATAAGGCATTACTACTGATATACTAGTATAATGACGATGTATTAAAGTTTCTAAATTTTGCAGCTAAGCATGCGACTTTTCAGAAATGTGTCTACGCCTGTCTGGATGGTGGACGAATTACAATTGCAATGTATGTTCTGACAATTGGAAGATGAACGTCTTTACTCCAAGTGGAACGAGAGAATCACATGAAATGACAATAAATGACACACAACAAGACATAGGTAGACAGTTGGTACATGCCGCGGTAATACCAAGACTCAGTAAACAATATAATCTTAGTTCAGCGGAATGTCTCCTGTATAATTCCTTATTAGACCTTAAGCATTAGCACCTCTAGCAATAAAGTTTCGAGGTGGGAAATCATTTAACGACGTCAAGAAAATCGAAATTAATTCAAATGGCTGAAACAAGTTAAATTTCATGAGAATGATAATATATGCATGCTGGACATACTCGAGTAGCAGGAAACTCAGAGTACCAGAACACAGTATGTTTCTGACCTATTGATTGATGCATCCCATACAGTCCTAACGACTTTAGTTGAATTTTGTTCTTTGTTCTATATACAATAAGGTCTTGGATTTCCAGGTTTAAAAAATATCCACATGGACATTAGTATTTTTTTTCATAGCAGGAATGTATCCCCACATTAAAATGCACAATAACTAGTAGGTTGTCCAGCTTGTTTTTTAAAGAGGGTGCAGTGTGACACACTAAGATTTTTTTAAAAAAAAAGGATGCCTCAAATTCTCATAAATAAATTTTGTTGAACTCCTAAAATAGTCACTTTTTAACACCAGTGATGTCTTATTGTTGTATGTGCTATGCCAACTTTTGCTTTACTCATCTGCAGCAAGAATTCACAACCACTATGAACCAATTTGGAAATAGTTCAAAACCAAACACATACTTTTAAGTGTAAAAGTTACCGTGGGCAAAAAGGGGCGTAACTGTGCGGTGAGACGTGTAGCAAATGGTCAAAATTCTTACATGCTGTAAGTGAGATAAAACTTAAAAAAAAATAAACACTCATAATGATTATAACAATATAATAATAATAATAATAATAATAATAAAATAATAATTATATTAAAAATAATAATAGTAATAATAATAATAAAATAATAATTATAATAAAAAAATAATTAATAATAATAAAAAAAAAAAATAAGAAGAAGAAGAAAATTATGATAATAGAATAATAATAATAATAATAATAATAATAATAATAATAATAATAATAATAATAATAATAATAATAATAATAATAATAATAATAATAATAATAATAATAATAATAATAATAATAATAATAATAATAATAATAATAATAATAATAACAATAATAATATATCAATAATAACAATAATAATAATAATAATAACAATAATAATAATAATAATAATAATAATAATAATAATATACATTGAATGATACGGGGTAGGTCTGGTATAGAGAATAAGGTATAATAATGTTCCAAAGTTCTCCTTACAAATAAAATAGCATTGAAACTGATTATGTCGGCCATCTTGATTGCCCTTAATAAAAAAAAAGTTCCCCAAAGAAGAAAAGGTGCCATACCGTCGATTCTAATTAACTACACCCTGACACTGGAAACTGCAATACAACCTTGTATCTACCCTATTGTAAGATGTTTTATATAAATGTGTCGTTTTACTGCTAAGATTGAAAAACTATCGGGGATATAAGTTAAGCCACTTTAACCACGGTTAACTGGCGTTTTGGCGTTTGTTCGACCAACGGTTATAAGGATTTTTTCCATCACGATTTACTGG
This sequence comes from Panopea generosa, assembly GCA_029582155.1. Lineage (NCBI taxonomy): Eukaryota > Metazoa > Mollusca > Bivalvia > Adapedonta > Hiatellidae > Panopea > Panopea generosa. The sequence goes on along the minus strand of CM055904.1, from coordinate 2,462,134 downwards.
TGTTTGTTCTATCATATGATGCGCGCACAAAATGACCTTTCTATGTGTCGACGTGCCGTAAAACACCATTCATTCATTTATTCATTCTATCACATGATTTTTTTATAACGTTTTGGGGTCGCATTAACAACCTTTTGCGTGCAAGGTGGACACTTTACGACAACCGCTGCGATATAATATGTACGTAATTAAACACGTTCCAATCATTATATATTGCGGCGGTTCAAACAATAGCCTGTTTAAAAGGCGTAATTAACACGTACGGGTCAAGTTACTATTCAATCACTACGTAAGAATCGTCGAATCTGTCATTATTGATATAAATAATTACGGCGCATTGGGGCCTGTCTGACGACAGTTACAGATAAAATCAAATACTGGAAAGTGACGCTGGGTACTCGAAGCGCGTTATGCCTCATGTATTCGGCTTGTGTCGGACTCCTGACCCTTATTATATCAGCTACTATGAATTTTTCATTACTAAGTCATGTGTTTGCACTTCATTATGTTTAAAGTGTTAACGTCACTGAAGGGAGCGAGAATCAGAGCGTCATGTCCGTATGTAATAGCCGGCTATTTATTCGTCTGTGATATCAATAGTGGGATAAATGTACTTAGCAATCCACTGCCTATGTATATTATAGGTATTATACCCGGAACATATAAAAAATGTCCCCAAATGATTTATCGTTAATGGAATTTTACTTATTATATACAAATTAATGGCCGTAAAACGATATTTTCATTTGACGGGTATAACACATGCTGTTGACATGATCTATATATTTTAATTTGAAAATAAGTCACATTTAACGTCATTTTCCCCCATGTCCCGGCGTTACATTTACCACGGGTCCCGGCCTAAAATGCTTATGTTAAAAAACGGCGCGAAAGAAAAAAGTCAGTTCTGTACACGGGAAAAGGTGACATAACTTCCGGTAACAGACGTTGTTTTTTTATTACAACAACATTACGCAACACGCGGTTCATTGTGCACATGCTAAATAATAATTGAAACGTATTTGATAATTTTAATTATTTTAGAGAAACATATCAATTCTAAAATCTTATCATACTAAAGTTAAATGGCAATGGAACATGCTTATGTTGAATGGAATACAGTAGAACCTCGTTGGTTCGAAAACGGAAGACTCGAACACCACATATAACTCGAACCACTTATCTGGTTTCAGTCGAAGTCTTGTTGAATGTACATTTATGGTATGATGTTGAAAAATACTTGGTTCGAACAACCTTTAAGTCGAACTATTTTGTCCAGTCCCGTCGGGTTCGAGCCATCGAAGTTTTACTGTATATTCACTCTGCTCTGAATGGTTCAGATTTCGTATTTAAAAAGTCTCGTTTGACTTGCCGCCCCTCAGCATTTTTATTGGAAATTAAAGTCTGTCATCACATTTTGACCATATTTACTATATTGTTAATACAGAACATTGTCTTTTGAAAATTAGATTTATGAGTAAAATTAGTTTCTGTTGATGTCCTAAAATATTGAAAAGAATGGGAAATTATTTACACCTCGTATCGAGCATCTCCAATGTCCTCTATCAAATATTAACAACGCCAGTTTGACGTTGCTTTAATACGCCGCTATTTATGTACATGGTGTAATGTATTCTAATAGTTCACGTGGCTAAAAGAATATCATTGGTTTTGATACATTTGATATCCACATAATTATCATGATTCCATTGAATTAACCGATATTCGGCTATTTTTTTGTAAATTAAATGATACGAAAATCATACATGAATAAAAGTTAAGACAACTTTAACGTTAACGTTGTTTTACGCTTAGAGGTACCATTACCATGAGCTTATGAAACATTTTTGTTTTACTGCGACTATGCTTGATTGAATTGATTCATTGAATTGATTGATTGATTGATTGATTGATTGAATATTTAGCGTCATTTTTGCTATCGATGGCTAACAGACGATCAGTTTACCTAACCACTGTTTCCTGGGATCCTAAAAGGAAAACCAGTACTCGAGCACACCCCACCTCCGCAAGTAACTGGTAACTTTTCCACTTGAATCAGCGGTGAGAGACAAATGACAATGAGACACAATGTCTTATATCAATCATCACGGAGACTGTTGCCGGGTGGAGATTCAAACTCACGACTCCTGGATTGATAGTCAGACGCTTAACCGACAGAGATAATCGGGCCCGGCTACGATTATGAAACAAGTTGCTATAACTTGGACAAATCACGCTCAAAAAAGTGTCGTGCTTAATTGTCTCCTGGAGGGATACAGTTTGAAATACATGTACCATTCAGAAAATAATTTTGTTTTTAATTGAAAATACATGTTATATGAATCGTAAATGAAACAAATTCGTGTGTTATTTTTTTAAAAAAAGGCGGAGAGTCAAAAAGGTGGAAGGTAAAACCATCAATTTTACGTAGCAAGATAAATATGTAAATTATCCACGGAAGGTGTAAAGGTGACATAGAAGTTTTTAAGAATTATCTTTATGAATTGATTTGATATATTAAAAAAAGTAAGAAATTGTCACAAAAGAATTAGATCTAGATGTAGCTGTCAAATAAAAAAAAGCCCGAAGTATTCCTACCAGAATCAATATTAAGTAAATGCAGATAAAGTGTCTTGCTAAAGGTCACCGTACATGACCGTGGTAGAGGATCGGACCCCCGACCCTTCGATCCTGGATCCGATGCTCTACCACTAACCACGTGATCCACACGTGCTTTGTGTAAAGACTGATCTGATGCATGATCATGGGTTAACTCGAGGTCAATAATGCCGTGTGCCTCTTTATAGTTATGTTGCCAACGCAACCGAGAAATTAATCAGGCAACATAATCAATAACAATATATGGACGTGGCTTCTGCAGCTAGCACAGTCCGTCACTTTAACTGGAGATTAATCTGCACTGTGTGTTGAAACAAACAGGAACTTTGAATTAACTTTATAAAAACGAAATAATTCAGAAAATTATTTTTTTTCTCAATCATTTGAGAAATATATAACAAGTTCGTGCACAAGTAATCAAAATGGTTCAGTATTTTTTTTGCGAAAAAATGTTAAGTTATTCATGTTTTATCATAAAATTTAATTATAATGCATGTATTCTCTGATACGAGCTTGCGCGTACATTGCATGTTAATAAAAATCATACACGATTTCGCTTGTTGTTTTATATGATCGTTTATAATTTGATTGAGTTATTTTTGTATTTCAGTACAGACTTTTTTGACAAGGTTGTCTCTGGGGCGGAGGGTGCTTCCGGTTGTCTCATTAATGTATACTAGTATTAGAAATATTATAAACCCATGCTTTGCATGTTCTTTCTTTAATCGGTATGACATTATTTCTTTAATAAAGTTTTGCACATTTGGCCAAATTGAAATTATTTCGGAACAATATGATAAAGTCTATAAGAAATGTAAAATAATAATAATAAATACTGTTATGGAAGCAGATTTACACAAGCTTCTAAAGCTTTTTTCTGTATCCTTTCCACATAATTCGTTTAACGTTTGGCTTTATTGTTAAATGTATGCTAAATATATGTACTTATGTGAATAAAATATTGTTTAAACTAATCAGTATGACATTATTTTTAAAAATAACTTACTGCAGAAGACATATTAAGCACGTGTGCTACTATACATCGCAACAAAAATAATTATAAAATTACAGCTGTACTGCTATGCTGTATATGCCTCGTAAATAATCTATGATATACATCACCTTGGTACGTCCATCCAATATGGCCATATGTGCTTGGTATATCACTATCTATATTTAATGACGTGCAAACCTCTTACCTGTAATTAAGACAATAATTGTAAAAAGAACACACGCCTGCGCGTCTGCACGCACCCTTCCTGTAATTCGTAACGGGTAGGTGTTGTCGACATGATATGTGAGGTATTGAGTAACTGACTAGAATTGATTAAGTAAGCCACGCCAAAAGCGTGACCGTCACGTGCACGTTCTACCATTCTAAAATCATATTTGTCTGGATTTGTCACTGGAAATAAAATCGTACATTAGAATGACACAAAGATCAGACCACGACCTTCCAGTCCTGGGTTCGATACTCTACCGTAAGTAGCTGCAAACCCCCGACGTTTTGATAATGTTTATAATGCTTATATCTGTCATGTGCAAAAATATTGTCAATTATATGTATAATGATGAGACACTGTAAAGTTTAAGTCAATAAAATATGTCTATATCTATGTATCAAAGGCATGCTATTTATGTGTTTGTGTTGGAAATGAAACTCACGTTGTGTTGAACTGTGAAAGATACGAAGGTGTTAAATTACTTTTTATAGGAAAACAGTACTCAACAAATTGTACAGCAGAAATGAATTAATACATTTATAATTGACAAAAAAACATTTACAAATGACAAATAAAAAAATAAAAATGACAAATATACAATTATAAATTACTAATTACAAAAAAATACAAATTTACTAAATATATAAAAATTCACAATACACATGTAAATGACAAAACTACAATATTATAAAAACAAAAATATTATAAATGACAAATATACAATATTATAGTAAATATATACTTAGTTTAAACAATATTTTATTCACATAAGTACATATATTTAGCATACATTTAACAATAAAGTCATACGTTTAACGAATTATGTGGAAAGGATACAGAAAAAAGCTTTAGAAGCTTGTGTAAATCTGCTTCCATAACAGTTATTTTACATTTCTTATAAACTTTATCATATTGTTCCGAAATAATTTCAATTTGGCCAAATGTGCAAAAATTGGTTAAAGAAATAATGGTTTATTCAGAATATTTAACAAACTAAAAAAGAGAGTATTGGTTGAAGAGAAGGAAAGAAAGAAAGAGACTCCACTGATTTTATTTTCTTTATCGGTTCATTCCGATACAGGGGATAGGTATTTTCCAAGTTTTTGTTTATCAATCCAATCCATTCATTAACCATTGTTTCTTACTATCCAAGATCAAATAGAGGCTTGTTGTTATAATGAAGTAGGTAAAAAAACATAACAAGTCATTATCTATTTAACTGTGTGCGATATTCAAAACGTTTGGTCTTTATAATATAATTTTGAACTGTCATGAAAATCGAGTTGTTGTCAATTAAAGTAAGATTTTCATTACCATACAGAAGATCATTCAAGGAAGGATCATGTGGATAAGCTAATTTTATTTCAGTCATCATTCTTTGTCTATATTGGTGAAATAGTCTGCACCTGAATAAATAATGATATGTGTCCTCAATTTCACCACAAAGACAATTTGGACTTGCAACTATGTTTTTATTGAATAAATGTTGATTCAAGTTACTGCAATTTGTACGAAGTCGTGTATGATATATTTGGGCAGTTCGGTTTCCTGTATAATAATGATTTGGAACCTTTTGTTTATTAGCATTGATATTTGATTTGAATATATTAAGGGAAGGCGACTCTCTTATGAGGTGAGGAAGAGAATTCCATTCACGCACAGAAGACGGTAAGAATGAGTTAAAATATAATTGAGTATTACATGAAAACGTCCTAAGGTCTTGTGCATTTCGAATGTTATAGCCAACAAGATTCCCAACATTTTCAGGTAAGAGTGAACATAGGTACGAAGGAGATAGTCCATTATGCATTTTGTAATAAAGGATAAGTTTGTGTTTTTGTCTTCTTGTTTTTAAGGATTCCCAACAGGTCTCTTTGTACAGAGCTGATATAGAAACAAGTTTTGTTGCTCCCGTTACTATTCTTGCTGCTTCCAACTGAATCTTTTCTATTTCATTAACTTCATACAAAGTGCAATTATCCCAGACAATGTTAGCATATTCTAGAATTGGACGTATAAAAGTAGTATATATAATCTCAAGTGATTTTCTATCTAATTGAAATTTTAAAAGTCGCATAATGTTTATTCTTTTCCATGCCTTTTCTTTTATGTATTGAATGTGTTCATGCCATGATCCATTATTTGAAAATGTAAGGCCCAGATGTTTATGAGTAATAACTTCTTGTATAACAGTTTGATTCATAGAAATATTTGGATGTATCGGTTTGTTGATTTTACGGGTAATAACCATCGATTCTGTTTTATTTGGATTAAAATTAACAAGCCATTTATCAGCCCAGTTGTGAATTTTTCTGAGATCAGAATTTAACATAGAAGCGGCAAGATCTGGTGATTCTACTATAATAAAAAGACTAGTATCATCAGCAAATAATTTTATGGATGAGCTTATATTTTCTACAATATCATTTATATAGACAAGGAACAACAGAGGCCCTAGGATAGATCCCTGGGGTACCCCGGCTTTCAAACTAGACATATCGGATGTACAGCCGGATACGACAACACATTGATTACGATTTTCTAGGTAATTAGTTAACCATGATAGGAGAGTTCCTGTTATTCCAACAGCATTTAGTTTAATAAGGAGTCCCTTGTGCCAAACCCTGTCAAAAGCTTTAGATATATCACAAAAGACTGTACGTATTTCTTTACCTTCATCCAGGGCCTTACAAAAGGTATTGTATATATCAACTAACTGGTTAACAGTTGAATCGTTCGGGACAAAGCCAGACTGAAGTGCTGTTATAATGTTATGTCTAGTAAAAAAGTTAAATATATGTTTATGAATAATTTTTTCCATAACCTTTTCAATGCAACAAAGAAGAGAAATAGGACGATAATTTGATACATCGGAAGGGTCGTTTTTTTTAAAAATTGCACTAACATTTGCAGTTTTCCATAATTTTGGAACAGTACATGTTTGAATGGATCTGTTGAAAAGATTACAAAGTGGAACAGATAATTCATGTGAAAGCTCTTTGAGTATATAATTATTTATAGAGTCTGGCCCAGATGCTTTTCCCAGTTTTAGCATTTGAAGAGTAGATTTAACCTCTAATGGTGTAATTTTAATAGTATTTAATTGAGGCCTTGTTTGACAAATAGGAATATCAGGTAAGGCTTTGTGTTCATCGTTAAGAAAAGTTTGGGATGTGAAGAACTCGTTTAAAATGTTAGCCTTTTCGTAGTCGTCAGTGTATAATATGTCGTTTCTTTTTAATGTTGGGATTGAATTTGATTGGTTTTTTGGTTTGATAAAAGTTTTTAGTGTTTTCCACCAGTCTGAGCTTGAGATATTTTGAGTTTTGAGTTTGTGTGCAAGTTTGTTAAAATATTCGTTTTTACTATTTCGTACTAATAATGTGACTTCGTTGCGTATTTTTCTATAAATTAGCCAATTATTTTCTATGTTTGTCGTTTTTGCTTTGTCATAAATTCGTTTTCTCAGTCGCATTTTCTTTCTTATTTCATTATGAAGCCATGGAGGGTCAGACGGTCTAATATTCACAATTTTTGACGGTATCGTTTCTTCAGCTAATGATTTTATGGCATTAGACATGTTTAGGGCATACATATCAATATCACTATCAAAGATGGAGTTCCAATTATAAAGTGATGCATTTTGTTTTAACAGAGGGTAATTTCCTTCCTTATATTTCCATATTTTACGCTTAAAGCAATAAGTATTTGATTTAGTATACTTTAGAATACAAAATACTGGACAATGATAACGTACATTCTGGTCTAAAAAAGGTTCACCTACACCGCAGTGGATAACGCAAATCGGATTTGATACAAGGAATAAATCAATAAGTGAAGATGCATTTTCTGTAAAATGGGTGGGTTCAGTAACCATTTGAGTTAAATTATACTGTTGTGATATGTTTATTATTTTACTGTTTGATTGTTGGTTGAGTGTATTCAAATTGAAGTCACCGGTTATTATTATGTCGGATATGGTAGTGTCGTATGCAAGACCAATAGAATCGTCTATAGATGAAAGAATAGCGGCAGACGAGTTCGGTGGTCTATAAAATGTACCAAACAAAATGATTTTATTTTTTAGGCGAATTTCTAACCAAATGCATTCAATACCAGGTATCTCTAGATCATATCTTCTTATCGCATGTAGTCTGTTACTTATATATACAAGAATTCCCCCATGAGCGTCAAAACGTCTGTCATTACGAAACGGTATATGGTAGTTGTCGAAGATAATGTCATTTGTATCAGTAGTTGGACTAAGCCACGTTTCTGTAAATGCTAAAATATCAAAGTGTTTTAGATCAGCATAGAGTATGTCTTTTTTCTGTAAAAAACTCTGTACGTTGTAATGGACAAGGGAAATGTTGGATTGTTTAGTGATATCAGATATATTAAAGGGACCAGGATTTTTCTCAATATCACCTGATAAATAAAGTAGCAGTTTAAGCCATGTGTATAATTCAAAATAAGTAAAACATTTAAGGCCTTTGGATTTAGCCTGTATAATGCAAAATATACCTATCCTCACCCTATATACAGAAATATCTATAGCCATTATGTTATACCATCAAACGCATATAAGGTAAAGAGTGATCTGCATCGAAAAGACCCGATAAATACAGTAGAGTCAGTGAAGTAAGTTACAAGAAAAGGGGGAAATAAAAAGCTTACGAGAAGAAAAAAGAATAAAGAAAATGTCACTTCTTCATCCATTGTATGAGAAGATATAGGAGTGAATGAATTACACAAATCATTTCAAATAGTTGGATAAATATATACTTGAACTATTATATAATACAACTAGTAACAACAATATAATAAATTGAATTGAATGTGGACGATTAAAAAGAGCTATACCAAATAAACAAATTCACTGCGTACTCAACTTTTTAGTTTTCGGCAAAAGAATCAATCCCCAATAGCGGATCGCCTAAGCCGTCCAACGCCAACATCCACTAAATACATCCGCGTTTTTGCAGAAAATCAACTAACGCTCCACCCAACAGCATTGAATCCTGAATTCCCCTCTGGTCCCAAACATTCACGCTCAAAACGAACTTGGACAGATATCTCTAAAAAAACAATAAATAATAATTTTACCGGCAGCTACATTCGCTTGTAGATATTGTAAGATAAGATTAGCTCTCTCCAGGATCGTTTATAGATAGATTAATTATGTTAACTGTTTCATTCAGATGGAATTGAAGACTACTTGAAATGGTGCATGTGTTAGTTCACCCCATAAGCGACTTTGTCATTGATAATATAATTAGTTTGCAAGATAGATACATTAAATAAAAATAACAATTTGTTCCCATGGTGTTTCCATAATTAAGCACTTTTTTTTTTGATTTGGGATTGTTTTAAGTGCAAATTTTCTCTCTCGGCGGATTTGCGAAGATTTTTATGCATACAATTGTGAAGAGATGATATATTTTTTTCAACACGTTTCAGGTAATATTATGGCCAATCCAGTTTTATTGGTGGAGGGAGACCTCGGATTGGATCTGGGTAGAACCACCGTATTTCCTTGATAACTGCCGAACTGTCACGAATAACGTTTTTGGACCGATCGAGACTCGAACCTACGACTTCAGCGATGAGAGATAACTTGTATTTTAAATAAATGTATCAAGGTCTCTATATAATTCCTTGAGTGTATAAATAATTGTTTTCTTAACATAATCTAAGATTGAAAATGAAAAAAAAATCACTAATATTTACAAGTTTTGTATTCATGAAATAATGATTATTCGTGCAGATGATTACGGATTAATACCTAAATAAACATAATCATCCAGTATATAACGATTTTTAAATAATATATAGAAGGATGTCATGTACAAGGGTCCATTAGCGTCAAATTACGTCCGACGTGCAAAGAGCTATCAAAAACTTTCGGCTATCGGCACACTTTCAATCGACTTTGTGTGTAATACATCATTTATAACTATGGTATTGTAAAAAAAGATTTAATTTAAGTATTAATTGAGGTATTAATTGAGGTCTTAAATTAGGTATTGAAAATTTGAGAGATCGATGATCGCGTGTTATGCAATGTCATGTTTCCAATTATTTGTAATACTTTAGAGAGACGGGCCCATGTTTCCAATTATGTGTAATACTTTAGAGGGACGGGCTGTAACTTATATTGTGAGAATGTATGGCTCAACCCCATTGCTGTAAATATAATAGCAATAAAATATTATTAAACTTAACGATCATGCGGTAAACAGTTGTCGAATTAGTGTACAATTTTCACGGGTAATGTGGTTTGATTCACATTATTCATACTGGTTCCCAACCTTTCAACATGTCTTACTGGTTCCCAACTTTCCAACATGTCTTACAGATACTTGTAGTTATCGCTATAGGCGGATGAAAAAGCCATGTCGCTTATTTTATTTACTTGCAATGTATCTTCCACGGGGGTCACAAGACAGTCTTCATTACAAACGACACCCATCACAATGTCGTCTCTGTGAAAACCCTTATACCATAAACACCGATGTCATCCAATTAATGCCACCAACTATATCCCAGAATTCCCAGAGCGCTTGTTTCCGTGGGATTCCGGTTGCTCCGATAGAACACAATGTGGAACAAACTCGTAAAACCATTACGTTAATTGCTTCTAATTAACACTAATTGATCTTAATTGATTTTACAGCAAAAAACTGTGTGCCTGAGAAAGAATTGAGATTCTCATGGTGAAGAACTTTGGATACATGTCAGTTAATCATTCGGCTAAACGGTGTGTTCCATGTATTTTACGAGCTAGGAGGCAGTTTGTGCGATACAGGTTTCCATTTGGAAGATTTTCAGAATGTCAAAGGTTCTTTTTTTATTTTAAATCTGTATTCTCGATAGCAGGTTTTGGAAGATATTGGTGGATCGGTGGTTCACTGATTCACAATTATGATTTTTAACTTACTAGTATTCTCAGATTGATTGGAACAATTTCATTTTATTACCCTTTAAACAAGAAGATATCGTATGATTACTTACAGTACATGACTAATCACAATAAAATAATTGTTTGGGCTAATCGCTGGATAATAATTATAGAGAACGGATTGTGGTTCGGATTCCCCTAAGATTTCCAGGATATTGCAGAAAAACGGTCAGTGGGCATGGTACCTGGAATATTAGCTCTGAATTGCATAATTGAATACTCACAATACATGTGCATGTATCCATGTATAAGATTGTAAAATATCAAATTAAACTGTGCTGCGCTCCACCAAAAAAAAAAAACAGATCTATTTTCTATTACATGAAATCATAAAACACCAAAAAATAGCTACATTAGGCCATAATAAATTAATTCCTAGATTATCATCACCGCTTACCCACTAATTTTCATAAAAAAAATAAATAACAACCATATGCCTTGTATTCATTTGAAACTTATTCTTTATTTTTTTTACAAACATTTTAGTGATATTTTTTTACTGCTACAGTGTCTTTTAATATGGTGATGATTTTGTCATTAATTACATCCAACTCACATTAAAGGTGGAACGGGACGGATATATCGGAGATCGATGGCAGAGACATTTCTCGGGTGTGGGAAAGTCTCGCTCACCGCAGTCCCACTTGCACATTTGAGTCGCTTTATCGGACGTCTTCATATCAATTATGACAACTTTCCTGCAGTATAACATTGTCGCATTAAATTAATCAAATAAATTGATTATCCGGTCATCAGTGATCCGGGGTCACGTGGGATGTGCTCTATCATACTGTTTTGACAGAACTTGTAATCGTCTGCCATGAACTTTCAGAATTGTCTTCGTATAGATTAAATGGAGTTTAACAGTGTTTTATTATTTCAAAATAAAATTTCCCACCCTAATGGTTTAGTCCTGCTTTTGGCATGTGTGCATAATACATTTAAATGTTTTAATGTTCGCAGGCTTTAGGAGAAAATAGTTTGTAGTTTGAATGAATATGGATTAATATTATTCTTTTGATATTGGCCGTGTTCCTTCGTCAAACTTATAAAGATACACTAATACTGTGTTTGAAAAAAAAGCTTCACCGTAAATATGGCGTGTATTTACAGATGAGAGGTGGAACAAGTGTTCTTTGATGAAATACCACTACGTACGCTATTGCTATATGGGAAGATACATTATTGCAAAATATTAACAAGAAAATATTGATGCTAAGCGTCAAAGTTTACCGAACTGTATTGCACTCTGTTGCATGGTTGAACATGTATACGCTTTTGACGCAAGCTGGCTAGATACAAAAACTACGACTGGGCCCGATTAGCTCAGGCGGTAACGCGCCTAAGTATCAATCCAGGGGTCGTGAGTTCGATTCCCCGCCCGGCAACAGTCTCCGTGACGATTGATATACGACTTGGGGCTCATTATCATTCGTCTCTCACCGCTGATGCAAGTGGGAAAATTATTAGTTACATGTGGAGATGGGGTGTGCTCGAGTAATGGTTAACCTTTCAGAATCCCAGAAAACAGTAGTAAGGTTATATGCTCGTCTGTTAGCCCTCGATGGCATAAAATGACGCTTACTATTCAATCAATCATTCAATTAATCAATCAAACAAACGCTACGGAAACAGTTGTCGCATAAAGTATACAACTTACCTGCACTTGATTAATATTCATATACCTCTGTTATTGTTGTTCTCGTGTTATTCGAGTAAATCATATTGTAATATGCTCGGCAATCTCAAATAATACATTTAAAACAAGGCTGCATTTCATACAGAAAATGCTGTTTGATAATGGCTTATTTAGAGACATATAAATATATGGAATTAAGTCGCTGGTTTATTCTAAATGTCATGAATTTAGAAAAAATAAATTCTTAAGTATTGATAGTTTTACGTTTTGCGGATCGTTCTAGCCCATCCATAGACGGATCCAGGAATATCAGCCATGGGGTTTGGGTCACAAGCAGAGTTTGTAAATCAAAGAAGGTCCTATATTCAGTTTTAAATTTTAGCTGACATTTTTTTATATTCAGGAAATCTCCCCCACGGAAGCACTTCCTTTTTCCAATGGTGGTTTTATGCCTGAAAGACGACACTTACATTTAGCTGCTCCTTGTCCACCTGGTGGGTGGGGGTCTTACTTACAGTGGACGAAAACATATTTCTTTATAACCATTCTTTCGGTAATAGATGAAGGGATTTGCACTTTGTTCATTCACTCCTACAGTATAAGAAAGCATGAACCCGTCAGCTACAATGGACTTAGTTTGCATAATTCCGCCATTACTTCCTTAATCAGACGAAACCATGATCCAATAACCCAAGTGCCCTCTTTACCCCTTTATTTAAAGTCAATAAAAGTTCCGGTTGATTAGAGAATAGTACCGTTGGACGGGATTACACAAACTTTGCAACATTTGGTTGTGAACAGGTGAGGGTGGCAGTTGAAGTTACTGTCTACCTGAACAAATCGAAGGAGTGTGAACTTTCGAACGTTTGGGTCATGTCTGATTCGCTTTTCATTGTTTAAGGGAGGGTGTCTTTAGACTAAATTGCTTGTCTTGTTTTTTTATGTTCCGTTAAGAATTTTGTTTATCAGTTATTTAAAGCAGGTTGTCTTACGACTAAATCGTTTTCATATTTTTATATGCTTGATACTTTTTTTGTCATTATGTAAAGGAGAGTGTCTTGTTGGTCATAGTTTTCCATTTTCGTCTAGGAATAGTACCTTTAATCATTCATAGGTCAAGTCATTTTCGTAAACAACATTCATTGGGTAAACACAAACATTTAGAGTGTGTATCTATTATAACAATGTTTTCAATAAACAGTCAAACATTTGGTTGCTTAACTAGCTAACTTGCATTTCGTTTTGGTAAGATAGATATATGTTAAGAAGTTGAAAATGACACAACTTATTTAATATATACTTAAGATTTAAATGTATTGCTGATTGATAAAAATATAGCGATTTAGTCGTTTCCTTTGTATACGTGTATAATCAATGTCAGTCATTATTTCATGTGTTTCGTTCATACTTTGTAAAATTGAAACTATTTGTATATGCTTATACTGTTCTTTATTTGTGAAATTAAGCACTTAATAAAAAAAAAGTTTGAAAAGTTTTGGGGAAAAAAAGAATATTCTACATAAATTGCAAATTCACTACAGTAAAACTTAAAATTTGCGACGAATTACGTAAAGACTTCGACGTTTATTACAACGCCAATAAATGTGTAAATTATTTTGATATACCACTAGTATATAAGGGTAAAGTAATAGTTCATAGTCTTCTGTCTGATAAATGATAAAACATATTCTAATATGTGTTCTTGTAATATTAGTTCAAATGAGTTAATGCATTGCTATTATAATATTTACAATAGTATTCTTGTCGAGCTGCTTTAAAGGGACTATATTGGCAAGTAACACAAACACGCTGTTAATCCAAACTTTTCCTGTATGCAGTGTGCACAAAATAATGCTTATGTATTATCATATAACCTTTATTTACTTGAAAGTAATCAAATTAACAGTAAATGAATATTGGCCAAAACTTTAATACGTCCCGCAATAAAGTATTGCGCAATGTTTACATTGAACTCCGTAAACTTTCCGAACAAAGCCTCGAAAACGAGATCGAGAACGAATCTTCACGATGTTATCCGATGAGTGATCGGAAACCCGAAAGCGGCTCGATGGAAATGTCGAATGTAAACAAAAACAAAAACGTGGCTTCAGAAACCCGATGTTTGTAATAAAGAGGTTATGCAATTAGACACTGTAGACGCGTAGATCTTTAAGTTTTAAGTGTGTCTTCATGCTGGGAATGTGTATTTAGGACAGGGAATTGACGGTAATATGCCAATACAATCCCTTTAAAGGCTTATTAAACTTCCGTAACGATTCATTTTTGTCGTATATAATTTCAGTCTATTTTACTATTTCAGTGCAGAGAGTACATGTTTATTTAACCTAAGTACACCGGCAATCAAAGATAAAAATAAAAACATATTATTTTAAATAATTGCGAACGGGTGTTTGGTTTAAGCGTACATCAAAATAGAAGCCATTCTGCTATAACACTTAAACGTATATGTATTAGAAGTCGAAATGCTTTAAGGGAAACGTTCATAGATTAGAATCATGTCGGTTTTAAATAGAATTGCTCGTATAATTGCCGTTCAGCTACTTTTAGAACAAACGTCTATAGATCAGAAGTCGTGCTGCTTTGAAAACAAACTTCCATATACGTCAAACTTCGTCAAAAGACTAGAAGTCAAATCGCTTCAAGAGAAAATGTCCATAGACTAGAAATAAAGATGTCTCAGGAATAAATGTCTTAACTAGATGACAAGTGTGTCAAGATGGAAACGCTCTAAGACAAGAGGCGAAGCTTCCATAGACTAAACAGTCATGGACTAAAAATAACGATGCCTTAACAGTTAAACATTGATAGACTAGGAACTGCTTCGAGAGGTATTATGTATAGAAGAGAAGTCAACCTGCTTTAAAAAGAAATAAAACAAAGAAACGTTGACTAGAAATCAAGCTGCTTTGGGAAGAAATGTCCATATACAAATTCTTCAAAGAGAAACGCCTAATAAACCCATTGAGTGTCAAATTGCTTTGAGAGAAAACGTCCAGAACTAAGCAGAAAAATCGCTTTAGAGAAAAAAAACGTCCATATACTAGACTAGAAGTCAGACTGCTTTAATTGGCCAATGCAGACTACATGCCATACCACGAAGTACCATTGTATCCTGCCCCGTTGTTTACACACAGGTCGTTACTTTGTTGGGATTTCTGTTTGACTGTAATGATATAAATCATATTTAAATAATATTTTTCTTCGGCGCTGTGAGAAAAATAAACAAAAACGTAACGCTTAGTGTAACATTTTCGCTGCCTATGTTTTTTTTTGTGTGTGAATCGTTTTTGTGTATTCTTTTTATCAAATGCTCGTATCGGCAATACAAACGGGGAATGAACGTTAACAAATAAAAGGGGGAAACAATTTTCATTATTATTTTTTGTATCGGTTAAATAAATATTTATTTATTAAACTTTAAATTGTTTTCATTTGAAAAAAAATGAGATTGTCTTAAATACAAACAAGGTCATTTCGAATAGCACACATAAAATTATAATTTAACTCTTAATACTTGCAAATGTCAAACTATATATTGATGTTGGTGTCATGGTGTTTCTTTATATTAAATACTTAATTCGTTGCTTATAATTAATAATAATACATGGTGCAGAGGTCCATATGCAAGATTACGGGCTGGGCAGTCAGACCTGAAAAGGAATACAGAGAGAAGAAGAAGAAGAAGAAGAAGAAGAAGAAGAAGAAGAAACGTTGGTGTTTTTTTCAAATGTAAATTATCCACATCTGAAAAAAGACTAAGTGTGTGTGGGTGTGGGTGTGGGATCTTTAAAGTTCGGGTTCCTTTTATACAAAAGGAAATTGTCCAACACTGAGTTAAATGAGAAACTTATAAAAAAAACTGTAATCAAGTCACAATTTGTTGGGTACTTTTGTTCATTCTAAAAGTTGAGACCATTTTTAGTAATGTAGTAACCACAATTGTAACATATTGTTTAATATGCTATGATTTAAACCCTAATGTTTGATTTTACTTTTACATATTTTATTTGTAGAGCGTGTGGTCCAGTGGTAAGGCATCGGTTGGTCGTTGGTCCGATCCCTCGCTACGGCTATTTGTGGCGTTCTTGAGTAAAACACTTTATTCGCTTATGTTTATACTGGTTCTACCCATGAAGAATTCGAAAGTACTTGTCTTAGGAACTTGTTTCACAGTCGATGTAAAATTAATAATTTAAAAACATTTAACTTTCGTATTATTTTTTTCTCGAAAGCGAAATGAAATAATGGACAGCAATACTCACAAGTCTTTCTCACTTAAACTAGTTTATAAATTAAAAAAATGACTCTTAGAGAAATAATGTAGAAATATCGTCAAAGACTATAACTACCTAAGGCTATTGAAGGACAGTAACCGTGGACGGAAATGAGACGGAGAATAAGATATTTTTACATGATTATTTAATAGTTTATAAAGTCTCAAAACATTTAGTAATATATAAAAAGAAATGCATGTAATAGAAAAGAAAGTTTCTTGATTTAAACATAAGACTTATAAAAAGAAGGAAATACAACTCATCGCCATTTTACGAACGCTCGCTAGTTAACACAAACTC
Source organism: Panopea generosa (assembly GCA_029582155.1). Classification (NCBI taxonomy): domain Eukaryota; kingdom Metazoa; phylum Mollusca; class Bivalvia; order Adapedonta; family Hiatellidae; genus Panopea; species Panopea generosa. The sequence continues at coordinate 2,445,097 of CM055904.1, read as the reverse complement.
TCGCAAAATCTCGTTTTCAGTTATCTTATTTTGCTTTCACCTTAGGAATATAATATACCAAAAATTATTGCTTTGCACAATGACATCTTCACAAATTGAGACAATTCCCAGAAAATTGTGTTTACAATTGTTGAAATGGGTACTAAAGGTGTATTCTGCCACTGCAAAACTGACCTCAAACTGCAATGTTTTAAAAATAAGATAAATTTGTATGATCAAGTATCATAAGATAATAAAGATAGCACAACTTACATATTATATACAAGAAAGCATTTTTATCGATTTATTGATTTTATCAATATTTAGTCTGAAGGATGTAAGTTTCCTATCCTACTCTATATCAGTCCTTGAATTATCAATATAACAACTGGCTTGAAGGGACATTACGCATTTTTTTAATTTGAAAATTTAAACATCTACGTCATGGTGCGAACATGAAAACTGAATATCCTTTTATAAGTACGTACAAACCCATAATTTCGTTTCTAATTAAAAAAAAAGATATAATTCATGTAAAGGGTTAAAAGACATTATCTAACTAATACTAGTGGTGTATGATTACAACTGTCACAAATATTCAATTGCCATTAGTTTTATCAATGTGATAGAGGTATTCCAAGCGAAACTAAATTTGCATATGCAACGGGGTTTTAGTCATATTTTATAACTAGTCTGACGTCACCAGTATTTACGGTGACCCGTTGGGACTATTGCGGCATATTTATCAAGTTAAGAACATTTGAAACAACGAGACTACGATGGTGAAAAGTGTAAACAACGATGGCGAAAAGTAAAAAATAACGATTGCGAAAAGTCGAAACTACGACAGTGAAAATTCGAAACTACGATGGTGAAAAGTCAAAACTTCGATGGTAAATAGTTAAAACAATGATGGTTAAAAGTCGAAATAATTTCGACTTTTTCACCATCGTAGTTTCGCTGTTTCGATTGTTCTTATTTTGATAAATATGCCAGTTTCGACAATAATGAATATTGACACGATAACCCCAACGGGACACCGTAAGTTTAAGAAAAAACAATGTTGAACATTTGCATTAAATATGACGTTTCAGATAGTATTGATAGTATTGCTTCGTATGGACATACAGTAAAACTTTTTCAACATCATACTATACATGTCCATGTATATGCATCAAAATAATACTTCGGCCTGAACCCAGATAAATGGTTCGAGTTATGTATAGTGTTCGGGCTAACCGTGTTCGAACTATGAAGGTTCTACTGTATGTAAAAATTGATTTGACAGGAGAACATTGTATAAAACTTGATATTAACGTTGTCGAGTGTCACTTTATCATCACAGTATCATTATA